>JAGFPH010003311.1:109728-126169 GCA_018207615.1 Philaenus spumarius | reverse complement strand
TACAACAGC
Organism: Philaenus spumarius; assembly: GCA_018207615.1. Lineage (NCBI taxonomy): Eukaryota > Metazoa > Arthropoda > Insecta > Hemiptera > Aphrophoridae > Philaenus > Philaenus spumarius. The sequence continues at coordinate 126,160 of JAGFPH010003311.1, read as the reverse complement.
TATAAAAAAGTTTTACTTATTTACCTTAACGAAGCCAGATACAACAGCTATAAAAAAAGTTTTACTTAATTACCTTAACGAAGCCAGGTACAACAGCTATAAAAAAGTTTTACTTATTTACCTTAACGAAGCCAGGTACAACAGCTATAAAAAAGTTTTACTTGTTTACCCTTAACGAAGCCAGGTACGACAGCTATAAAAAGTTTTACTTATTTACCTTAACGAAGCCAGGTACAACAGCTATAAACAAGTTTTACTTATTTACCTTATGAAGCCAGGTACTACAGCTATAAAAAAGTTTTACTTATTTACCCTTAACGAAGCCAGGTACGACAGCTATAAACAAGTTTTACTTATTTACCCTTAACGAAGCCAGGTACGACAGCTATAAAAAAGTTTTACTTGTTTACCCTTAACGAAGCCAGGTACGACAGCTATAAAAAGTTTTACTTATTTACCTTAACGAAGCCAGGTACGACAGCTATAAAAAAGTGTTACTTATTTACCTTAACGAAGGCAGGTACGACAGCTATAAAAACGAAGTGTATAGTATTTGCGCGCACACACACAAGGGAGTCCAGAGCGGCAGCGTAGAGGAGGCATGAGAACAAGAAACAACCTTTTGATTGATTTAAATCAGGTAAAAGACTATTTTGAAATGCAAACGGCCGTCAATAATTTTAAAAAAAATTGTGGTTGGTTGGGGGGGAGGGGGAATCGTACAGTAAAAGTCTCGCCAATCTCCCAGGGGAGGGAATGGTCTACAAAAACTCGGTGCAATATGTTTTCAATAAACATTTGAAAAAACTATATAGGCTAGTATTTAGTTATTCCCAATTCCCCTTCGGTGATTTTGGGCTGTACAAATAACCAAGTGGGTTTTACTTTATGTATAGGAGTTGATTGCCTTGTACATTTCATGAATTTCATTGTTTTTTTAGTTTAGTTAAATTTAAATAGATTTTTAGCGTATTTTTACAGTCTAATACGCAAAATAGAGAATACAAACTGGATCTATTTTGCTACCACAAAGCACAATCAAACTGTCAGTGAGTTTGCAGGACTGTTCTCCATAGCAATAACAAAATGATTCTATTTGAACTGGTAAATAACAACTGTAGCGATCGCGATTGACAAACTCTAAAAAACACTGCCGCGTGAGTTGATATAACCTAGCCTAAAAACCCAACCTGATGCCGGATTCTGTAACCTTGAAAGCATCCTGTAAGTTTAGCCAGAGATAATAATACCAAACCTGTAGCCTACTCCCCTACGAAAGAATTTGTAGAAACGATTCAAACGAATGGGAACGTTGTGGGCAATTTTCGTTGTTACCTCTAGTATGTTGTGTTTATTTATAATTTTGTACAGAACAGCAAGGAAGGATACAAGTTCGACCTATATTAAATTTGTAAAACAATCTAAACTGTTTCTGAGTAGGTTTGATTTGACATAAAACAAAAAACATAACCGTTAACAGAATCGGCTTAGTAATTAATTACTGTAGAGTCTGTAGGTCCCCTACATATAATGTATAGGCTAACTAAATATAACTTTATAGGCATATTTAAAGTAAAATCAGATGGAGAAGCCAAATTTAATTTCCAAACCAACCGTTAAATTCATTAAGGCTCGGCTCCCTACATTCAAAACGGCGAAGTTGGGTACCAATTTCAATGTTAAATAGCCAAAACATACCTTCACTCTTAAGCATATTTTTGTGTTGTTTTTGAAAACGAAAGCTGTATTTTTTTTCTTAAAGTAAAATAGATTGTGGGTGTTGATTGCTAAGGTTTTTTGCAATATCTCTTTTTGCAACTGAGTAAAAAATTAATAAAGTTTACTATTTTTTACTATTTATATCATACGTTTATGAAAACAATAAAACGGTTTTTGAAAATGTATTTAGCAATTAACATCCGCATATGACAGTACTTCAAAATGAAACCAAATTTTTAAATTTATTCCATGAATTAACAGAAAAAAATGACTTATTCTGTAGCATTGCTCTTATGGGAATCAGATTCAATATGGCGGACAGGGAAGCGCCCCCTTAAGTCCATTTATTAGACGTCACTTTTAAACAAAAACATTATAAATCCCGATTTGTACACTTTATACCAGGTCAAATAATTGTATTCACTCCAATCTAGGCCATTTTTAATATAATTTATTTAAACTCTTAATGCAAGTTTCATTAAAAGGCTAGCCCTTTTATTATTATCTTTAGTATTATCTTATAGAATATAATAACAATTATTAGATAACACCGTCAAAAAGAATACCAAGCAAGGATATCAAAGGGGTTTTGTTTACCGACTTCTAACAATTAGAGCTGAATTGCAACCTTTTCACACCAATACAAATATCGAAAGTAGTACGGTAAATATTTACAGTGCAAAGGCCTATAAACACTGAATTACAAAACAGCTATTAACTGAGCTTTCTTGCCTTTTCAGTAGTAGGTCAGCTTTTTAGCAAGATCTCAAAGCTGCCGTAGACCGTAGACGCTAGTAGTTTTGGACAACTAACGAACTGGGCTTGGTTTAGAGTTGAGCACCAATGTTTTTTACATCGATGGAAATCAACCGATAATTTTGCTACATCGATGATTTTCCGACATCGATGTTTTTAAATATTTACAGTATTTTTTTGTGCATTTGTTTTGATAAATTAATCATGAATTGACATACTGAGTTCGACATTAATAATTAAGAATGAATTAATTGACAAAATATTGCTTTCAATAACAAGTCATCTTATATAAATGTAATTTACGTTTTGTATAAATTAGTTAACTCTGTTACTTTGATTGTTATTGTTTCTTTCACCTCATGAATTATTGTCTTAAACCCAAGTAAACTTTTAACGAACTAAATTTAAATGCATTTTATAAATAAATAATAAATACAGTATTTATTTAGTGACAAAAATTTTAACCAGCAACTAACTCTTTTTCAGAAATTTACAAAGTACAGTGATGTTATTCGGTAAGGCGTATGTCTTGTAACTCAAAACTAAGGAGCAATGGAAATCAACCTTCTTTTAACTAAAATAAGGTTATTAGGTTTTCTGAAACGATTACTTTTTTTAAATATACATCGATGTTTACCGTTAAAATACATCGATGTTTTCAGGTCGATATTATTATCACGTCGATGGTGAACATGAACATCGATTTTTTAACTATCGATGCTTATCCCTAGCTTGTTTCAATCATAGACGATGCGATGAACTTTGTGTACAGTTTAACGTCTACTTTCGGCGCGGCGTAAGGTATTTGAAGACATGAATTGTAAAATTAGAAACATTTGCGTTTGTACATTTGCGTTTGTTTTACCCCATCTTTAAAATACCACATGCAAATATATTTTTGTTTCTCCCGGCAGCAACACAAAATTCACGCATAATTCCAGGTTTTTTCCCGGCGTTAAAAATTCACGCATAATTCCCGATTTTCCCGGAATTCCCGGTCGCTGGCCACCCTGTTATAAATATATATATTTACCTTTACGATCTGTCTAACAATCCTGATTTTTCGTCGTCTTTAAATGACGGCCGTTTCGACTATTTTTTCAGTCATTTTCATTGACTGGTAATGGCATATATAAAATAAAATGCGATGACTGCCCCAAAATGTACATAGGACAAACAGGACGTTCATTCCGTACACGGTTCAAAGAGCACCTCCCATCATCCACATCAAATAGATCACTACCTTCTAAATTCGCCGAACATCTCATTGACACCAACCACGGATATACAGACATAAAATCAAGTTTGGAAATAATATAGAAATGCAGAAAGGGGCCCGTAATGAACGCCAGAGAGGAATACGAAATCTATAAACAACAAAAAACAAACCCTGATATTTTATTGAATGCCAAGTCTCAATTCCAGTCACACACACTTTTTGATATTCTACAGGAGCTGGACAACAATGCCCAGTTTAATTCGACCGACCAACAGCGCTATCCGAATATGGTAACGTAAGACACTAACATCCAACAGTGCGAGTTTTAACTGAACACGGTAACATGTGCCGAATGTCTTATGCCGCGGTTCAAATGTGTTTTTAATCTATATATGTTTAAAAAAAAGAAAGTGCGAGTTTTAACTGAACACGGTAACATTTGCCGAATGTCTTATGCCGCGGTTCAAATGTGTTTTTAATCTATATATGTTTGTAATGTACATTAAGTGTCATGTGTGTATAAATGTTTTTATTTGTGACAAAGTTCTCAGTGTGCGAACAGCTGAAATTTGAAAATAACTGAAAAAATAGTCGAAACGGCCGTCATTTAAAGACGACGAAAAATCAGGATTGTTAGACAGATCGTAAAGGTAAATATATATATTTGATAATTTGAAAAACTAGTGTAAATCGTATTTGGACATCTTTTTTTCTAGGACCTAAGCCATTTTACTTTAAATTATGTTTTATCACTAGGAATTCATAAAATTAGCTCAAATCATATTCGGGCGTAGTTTTTCTTCACGGATTATTGCAGTTGCTTTTTAAATTACTTTTTAAATCCGGTATTTCATAATATTAATACAAATCATACGGAAATCGATTTCTTCTGCGGGCATTCTTACACTTGCATCTTTCCTTCATTAAGCTTTTTAAGTGGGCAGTTAAAAAATGTATTGAGGAAAATACATTGTTTATAAGTATACTTTCTCAGGCGATTGACAAATTAGGACTATAACTTTACTGCAGATCACCAAAATATCATATTAGAAACTGATAAATCGAAGTAGCCATTTAAGTGCCTATTATTGCATTAAACTTACCAGACACTTAGAAATAAACCAAAGCAGTATCCAGAAGAAATGTTGACAGAAAAGATCTAAATAAGTCGGGGAGAGGTTATTATGGGTTTCTTACAATATTTGAAACCAGCTAGACTCTTTTTAATCTTAACACAGGAACATCAGTAGATTATAGCCACAACAGAGAAATTCTGATGATGAACCATTTATTCTGATCTTTGAGGCAGCAAAATCGTCAGAAGTTAAATTGATTTGTTCGTACAACTTAGGCCGTGGTAACGTTATTTCTTTAATTATTTTATAATAATAGTTTTACTTCTAAATAATTAGTTGATCTTTGTTTAAAACAATTTAATTCAAAATGTACTAAATAGTTGAAACTTATAATGTTGTATTAAACATTGTATTCTGAGTTACATTAGCTGATCTAAACTTGAAATTAAGAAATATATGTTACAACTAAAAATGTAAATTAGGAGGTTTATATTTAGAGATACTGTGACACTCATAACATGGTAGCAGATGGAAATGTTTGTGTTTAAACATAATACATTTCATTTTTACAAGTAATGATTTTCAGGAAAGCATTGCAAAGGTTCCTTATTTTTAACACAGTGGAGCCGAAGCAACAGCTAGTTTGTACATATTTTGAAAACGTAACTAAAACATGATCAGATAACAGATAAAATCAATAGTATTAAGTGTGAAATTAAAACAGTATGGTAAAATTATACCTCAAAAGCAAGCTGATCATTTCCAGTCAGTTTTTTGAGTTCTTCAAGTTTAGTTTCTATTTCTTGCTTTTTTAGTTTTTTCTTTTTCTTGATTTCTTCTTTCTTTTTCTCTTTCTCTTTTGTTTTACGCTCTTTGACTTCATCACGTTTTTCTTTTCTTCTGTCATCTTTAACTCTCAGTGAATTTGCCATAGTTCGAGGATACCGTTTTATCTAGAACATAATTCAAATTGAAAAAATGTAAATCTATACAAATTACACAGTTACTTGTATTGTTATATTTTCAAAGTTTATTTAAAAAGTAAGACAATTCAAAGACCCTTTATATTTAAACTGAGTTATAGTTTGTAAAGACAAAGTCAAATTTAGTTAGCAAAATTGATTTTTATATAAATAAAAGGCAGAAGTTTGAATTTGACTGCATGAAAATATAACCTACACATACTTTTCATAACCTTTTACAAAGGTTTGAATGCAGTGTAGTTTCCTGAAAAGCATAGGAGTACCACTACAGGGTTTTTTTCAAAATTCTAACAGCAGAACTTTCAAAATTTTCAGCTGCAAAACTGAGGATTTGAGAACATTTTTTTAAATGTTTTAAAACTAAATATCACAAAGTTCTAATAAAAATAGTTTTGTTATAAATTGAGCCCTTTCAAACAATATTCCACACAAACGTATAAACAAATATTTATTTTTTGATGAACTTAACTATTTAGACTTTTCAAAATTCATAGTAAAATATTGTTTAGAATTTTGATTTTTGGAATACATGCAGGTTAGCTTGCTCTATAACTAAACAAATGTTTACCTTGATACCTTTATCCATCTTGGATAAAATCAACTGTGACAGACAGACATCCAAACAAATCCTCAAAGGGTTATGTTCTAAAGGTACATAACCCTTAGAAGATAATTTTAAGGCATTGATGGTATTTAAGATTAATTATTGGAATATAATCAGGGTAGCATGCCTTATAACTAAGATAAATTTTACCTTGATACCTTTATCCGTCCTGGATTATAACTATCTTCTTTTGAGAAATATGACTGTGTCAGAGAGAAAGGCAGAATGACTGATAGACAAACAAATGATCCTAAAGGGTTTCCTTTTTAGATACAGAACCCTAGAAAATAGTTTCTATACAATTTAAATTAATAAACAAATTGGGGACTAATACCAACTTTCTTAAAACCAAACCTAATATTATCATCTGGACATATTAAGATGAAACTTACACTAATTGAAATTTTCTTAATTTTTAGGTTTTATTTCTTAATAATCCCATCTACAAATCACAAATATTTTTCGTGTATTCATTTCATTTTTTTACAATAAATATGATATACAACACCAATCCTCAATATAAATTTAAACTTGTAAACAGTAAACTTACGAATTCTTGATCTGGTTCCTCAAAACGATAGTTGTATTTGTGCTCAAATTCAGTTTGTTCTTCTAGTTCTTTTTCTTCTTCCAACAATTTATCCAAGTCTACTTCAGGCTCGTCACCTTTCTCCAAAAACCTGAATGAAAAACAATTATTTGTAAGAAATAATTTATTAGAACTGTAGATGCTCGATCAAACGTTCTCAAAATTTTCCTTTTCTTGCATCAATTGTTCAGAATGTTTGGTTCCGAGTAAACACCTAAATAAACCATGCATTCATTGTTTCTCAAATATTGTTTTCCTACAATGATTGTTTAAAAATGTCTGCGCTAATTTTCCTCCAGATCAATCGTTAAAAGATTTAGAACAAGATGTAATTTTCCCATTTTAAACTTTAATTTTTATGTTTACAATTTTTTTCTAAAACGTATATTTACACATGTAATCATCGTTTTAAAATTGTTGTTTTCTGTAAAGTTATTGTCGCGCGTAAAAAAACAACGAAGGAACTTCTCTAAACCTCAATATTGCTCGACAGAAATATTTTGACAATAATATAAAGATACCTTTGGATTCGTCAAGATTTGAGTGTTCTAAAACTGCCTTCAAATCAAACGTCACTCATAGTTTTGAAAATATAATGGTTTCTGTAAACTCTTGCAATTGGACAGTTTTCAACCATTAAAACAGCACATTTTGCATTAGATATATCTCTTACAATTCGAAATAATTGTATAGACTTGTTTATATCTATTTTTAGAACAAAGTTCAATCTTTCGTTTGGTGTAAAGCAAACCAATTTACTCTAACGGTTTTGTTCGTACAGTGCTGAGAAATACTGACAAATTGGAAATTCAAAACTCGACTTTCTCACGCTCCTGAAGTGGAATTTCAATGGTTTTTCACACGGAACCTCGTATAGGATTCATGCGCGAGAGGTTTATTTATTTCATCTCATTTTATGGTTTAAGTCAAGCTAATTCAAATACTTTTATGAATCAATAATTTACAAGTATACAGTTCAATTCTTTGATTTATTTTCTACACTTTGTTATAATAATATTTCGTTTTTGGGCAAAGCATATATTCCTAAATTATTACTATTCAAACTAGGCCTAGTTTTGTTACCAGTCTTGTAGTACGAACATTAAAACTGGTGTTTCAAAAATAAGAAATTTGAAATTGATATATATTTTTTACAGTTCTATTTAGAACTAAATTACAAAACTTTTGTACATTTGAAAAAAATTACAAAAAATGTTTACTACATTTTATGTAGGCCTAAAGTTGAACTTTTTCCTTTCGTTACTGAACATTTTTTGTTTCTTGAGCTAATAACTTAGTAAAGCTCCCGGTTCTAGAGTCAAATCGGTTCTTGGTTCTATTCCATTATTCAAGGAATTTAACAAGAATTTAAGTGTAAAATATAAGATTTAATTTGAACACTGAAATGATTAAGTATTTTATTTACAGATAATTAAAAAAATTGGGTGTGCATATGACCACACAATAGAAGTGAAAACTTCTATGCGAATTTTACAGCGTGTAAAATGAATATTGATTAACTACTGGATTTTATTAACATTTTATTTCTTGGTTAATAAATAAATAAAATAATTACAATTATTTTCAAATTTTTAGTTTGGTTTGCTTTTAAAGCGTATTATTTACTTTCTTACTTTTTATTCTGGGGACCATGATCAGTGCTCACTTATTACACCCAACAAAATTAATGAGCTCCCAAAAGTTTTTGTATATCGTCGTGAATCACCCTGTATATAAAGTTTTTAATGACACCTGAAAACGTGTTTTGGGGACCATGATCAGTGCTCACTTACTACACCCAACAAAATTAATATTGCATTGTCATCGGTCCTTGATAAGTGTGCAAAGTTTCAAATCAATCCGACGTTTTGAAGGGGGTGAAAATCACGTCGTGTTCTGGGGACCATGATCAGTGCTCACTTACTACACCCAAAAAATTAATACTGTATTGCATTGTCATCGGTCCTTGTTCTTCATATATACTATACACAAGGATATATATATATATATATATATGTAGAAGTTTTCACTTTAATAAAAGTATTCAGCTAAGTTAAATTACGGACAAAAAGTCACTCTCAACGTCTATTATAAAATATTGCCACACTTTCGATGCCATTGATGAAAAGACTAGCCTACTCCGGTTAAGTTTCCACATATCCTCAACTAACTAAACTTAATCAAATTAATATGTTAATTCAGTAGTGCGTCAATTATCTGAAAGCAGAAATGTACTGTAAATAAATAAGTACATTACAGTACTACACGTAATAATTCCGAATTTAAAGTTTTTTACTTGCATAATCAGCCAAGTTGTAAACGTCAGGGAGTTTGTGCGCTCAACGGAACAGCGGTCGCTGTTGAGTCAGCCGAACGCTGCTGTCAGTCGTTAGTGAGTTCAGTGTTGCCAGATTGGGGGTTTTTTCCCCAAAATGGGGAAATTTTTAAGTTTGCGGGAAATATTGGGGAAAAGAAAATGGTGGGGAAAAGTATGGGGAATTTTTTTGATTACTGGGAAAAGTTGGGGAATAATATGTCTCAACTATGTTAAGTTCTTTTTCGTGGAGAAAGGTCTGTTAGTGTTAGGATTTCGTTTATTCTACTGTGTTTGGAAGTGTGGACTAACTGAAAACCCTAACAATAAACTGCCACGCTGTTCATGCCCAACCCGTCTTCGTCGTTATTTTATTGTAGTCATTAGTCAATGTCAAATTTATTTTTTAGAATGCAAGTCTGTCATCTGTCGCGTCACTAGTTTCCTTTCGTGATTTTTTTCCGCCGAATCCATCTACAGTCTATTGATCAGTATGAATGTGGGAAAACAGCAAAGGGCAAAGAATTCTCACTCCCGGTATCCCCAGCCTGCCAATCACGCTTAAACTTTCGACTTAAGCATTCCATTCTTATCGTAGTTTCATTTCATTTCTTATATAATATGTTTACTGTAGTTGCAACTTATTAACATATTACGTATATATTTCATTTGTGTAGTTTTTTACATGCACACCCAATTTGAGTAAACCAATTGTGAATATCAAAATTTATGTTTATCCTAAAATATACAAAATTTCCATTGTTTCATCTGCCTTGGTAGTGAAGATATGTGTAATAATTGGTTTATTTAACCAGGCATCCTTTACCAACTCAGTAAACGTAGAGTAAACACAGCAATATTGTATGTACATTTGCTGTCATTATCTTTAACTTGCTATTATCCTTCATCAGATTGTTTTGACATTAACACCATTCGAAAGGGAATCAAAAGGGCTACAAATAAGTGTCTAGACATTTTTTGTTAAAATGTACGATTTTTTAGTAATTTAGGTTTGAAATTTTTACAAACAGCAGCCGTTTTGAAACTCATGATTGAATTTAATCGCTTATTTTTCTTGGGCTATATCATTGTTAGGTTAAACTTCATGCCTAGTTTGAACTCAATCAGTCACACCCTTCTCTAGATAAGAACTATTTTCTACAAAAAGCAAAATGGCGTATATCTAGAAAACGAAGCGTTTTCGGGTCTGTGTTTATATAAACTGTTTTTCTTATTTTGACCTATAGAACCATTCCCCGAAGTTTAGCACTTTACTTATATAGCACTCTGTATATATTTAAATATACATAAGTGATAAGTGACATAACATGTGTACAATAACTACCTATTTATATAATATACTAGCTGGCCCGATCCGGCTTTGCACAGATAGACAAATCAAAGTTAAATGTATATTAACAACAAATATATTATATCAATAAATATATAACACTATGTATTTCTTATGCGGATTTTACTAAACATTACTTTGACCCCCGCCACCTTCCCCTAAAATTTCAAATTTTTTGAAAACCTTTCTTATTAGTAAGACCCTATGACCCTAGAGGAAGCTACATACCAAATTTCATTCCAATCCGTTCAGTAGTTTTTGAGAAATCGTGATCAGTGAGTCAGTGGATTTGGCTTTTATATATATATTCCTAGATACTATATAGATAATATATATATGTTATCTTATGCTCTATAATATGTTTGGGTGATAATAATTTTATTACAATTAATTAATTTTATTATATATGCAATTAGAAAATTGGGGAATTTTTTTGGAAATATCACTATATTGGGGAATTTTTATCTAGCTGATGGGGAAATTTTGTGTGTAGCATCTGGCAACACTGAGTGAGTTCACAGTGAATTAAATACCCGAACAAATTGGTTATCAGAAGTCCCTCTGTGCCAATTTGTTTCTAAAAATCGGCGCTCTTCTGTATTAACTAATGCGGTAACTAAAACAAAATGAATAAAACTCTGCACTAAAACTGAATACTGTACGTATTTACACACAGCGTTATTAACTTGATATTACTTTGTTTTAACAAGTTGTTCACACTTCGGCGGGACTAAACTGACGCCGTCGAATGAAATTTTCGATGATTGAAGTTCCGATTATTTCTGAACTCATCCGAATTGAACGTTCTGAAACAAAACATATAATATTCCGAGCATTAACGCAATCCTAGACAATCGTACAAAAATATTATGCCTAATCGGATTCCGAATAATTTTATTTGACACTTTTTCTTGCGTAATTATTTTAATCATTTATTATTATTTTTTTTTAACTTTTATGAATAATAAAGGGATTATTGATTGTTATAATCACTGATAGTAAAAAAATAATAATTTAGGCATAAATATTAATTTACATAGGCTACATTATCTGATGAAATGAGTCCATCAAACCGGCATTCACGTCCACCATCGCCACACGATCGAGCTAAATTGCAACGTATGTCGCGTTCAGATAAACTAACGCGAAGAGTTTAGTTTTATAATAACCAAAAATGTGTGAATATTCTTTTTTTCTCTTTTGTTTTGTACCACTATAAAGGGGTCGTTTCAATTGCCGAATTCACGTCAATATTCGACATCAATCAGGTCCGGTTCCAGAACCGACTTTTTAGCTCATCGGTTCTCGGTTCCGATTCCGCGAAGAACCAGCGGAACCGAGAACCGGTATCGGGAACCGACCCATCCCTAATCAAAACGCATACGTTCCGCAGCACATGCGGCATTACTAACCAAGATGTTAAGAGTTGAAACAACCCCTAAAACAATAAGTATACATTTTTATACTTTCCTTAAAGCTGACATTTTGTATATTTATTTCTTACAAAAATAAATAAGAAAAATAAACTTTTAATAAATTTTTCTTATGAAAAATAAACTAGTTTTACATTTTGTCATGTTCTGCTAAGGAATAAAAATTTAGTAACAACCCCTAAAACTATAAATATTAAATTATTACCGTGAAATTTGGTACACGTTTTTCTCATAGGCGCTAGAGGTGCACTAAGAAAGAATTTGATTGTAATCAAGTGAGTCCAGAACATTAGTGGTATTCTGTGCTAAAAATGTTAATGGTATTAGAAATGAATAATGTCAGATCTATTTAGTATACCTACAAAAATGTATATTTGAATGTTTATACACATAACTTAACAAAACCTAACTAATACTTATGAACTGCTAAGATATATGTAATAACTAGCAGGCCTGATCTGGCTTTGCGCGGATAGACAAATCAAGGTTAAATGTATATTAATAAAATATATATTATATCAATAAATATATTACACTATGTATTTCTTATGGGGATTTTTAGTAACTTTGACCCCCCCAGACCCAGACCTCCACTAAAATTTAGAATTTTTTAAAACCCTTTCTTAGCGAGTACCTAGGGCCCTAGAGGAAGCTACATACCAAATTTCGTTCCAATCCGTTTAGTAGTTTTTGAGAAATCGTGATCAGTGAGTCAGTGGATTTGGTTTTTATATGTATAGATGTAATGGGTGGTCCGTGGTAATTAACTTTCACGCTAAGTGGTCCTCAGACATCTGCGGGTTGGGAACCACTGATCTAAAGTGAGACCCCATAATTAATGATTTACCGTATTTTAAGATTTTTTTTACAGTATCAAAATGAAATGCTTTTATGTTTTATGTATTATTAATTCCCTAAGTTAACTAAACTAAACTCTTTCTGAACTTTACAATATCAGATTATATTTTCCTTCGTATAGCACCTGCCATTTTAAATAATGTTATAGCACCATATTTTATAAAATTGTATCCGCTTTACAGTTTTCTTTCGCAGACATTCTCTGTAGTGTATTAAATTAAACATGTTTAAACACCAGTATTTCATCAAAATTAGAGCAAAAAGAGTTCAAGCACCAATTTTTCACTGACATTTTCAGTTGTATTTTAAACACGTTTTAATGCCAGTATGTCATTAAATTAATGACAATTGCATTTGGGTGACGCTTTCTTTTGCAGTCATTATTTGTCACTTATTAATAGCTTTTTATTCATGAAGTATTACTTTATTTTATTACAGGTTTTTAAAATTAAGATAATAAATGTTTTACCCACTATTATAATATACAGATAACCTTCATATACGTTAAATTGAAATTTCACTGAAATGATTTGACTTTTTACATTTTCACATCTACCTTAATTTCAAAAATTAAATTTACCTTTTATTAAGTATATAATCACGTAAGAACTGCTCTCCTTTGTCAAGTTTTGGATCTGTCCAATAATCATGAAGATATTTTAGATCTTCTTTCACTTCTTTGTCAGACAAGTCATTCTTCCGACCTTTCAACCACTCAAAGTATTCTTTATCTTCTTGTTTCTGCCCAAAAGAAAACATAATAACCTATTATAAATTGAGTACTTTAATCACTCAAGAACAAATGCTAACTTCTATTCACAATCTTTTATAATTGTAATATACAGGGAGCGACGGTAGCTCAGTCATAAGGTGACATTGTGATATGCTAGGGTTTCCGTGAGTTATTCTACTTCATGACTTCAGCAGTCCAACTAGTATAAAATAAAGAGTAAAATGTATATACATCAAAATCTATTAGACAATGTATATATGGTTCAAATTCACTTAAAAGTGACTAGTCTAATCATTGTACTTAAATGTTTACTAATGTCTTTTAATAAGTTTCACATAGTCTTCAGAGATACAGTACAACTTTACTATTAATTGTCTAATTCTGATTATGGCAATTGCTTTGCAGATGGGTTGCAAGCCTTATATATTTTCCTTTTAAAAATATATAAATCCCCTCTGGACAAATGAATATAAATACCGAATTTATTTCTATGAATATGATTATTTTTGGTCAATACAGTATTATTTTAATTTATATATATCCTTATTAATTTTCACCAATAGAAACTATTTAGTGTAGGGCCAGCAAAAAAAGGCCAACTTTAAGGATAAATTTGGAAAGTAACTCGTAGTACAATTACCATACATCACACAAATTGCTCGAGCAATGACTTTAATCTATAATAAGATTTTTAATGTTAGCTTTGATTCAGAATATGTAAGCTGGTTTGGCTGACCAACTTTAATATCACAAACTATTATATTTTATAAATTTTTCCCGGTTAGATAAGTCTGGTTTTCATGTAAATACAAGGCATAGGTTTGGTTTTATATTAAAATTAGAAAGTGGAGTTTTGAAATTTTCAGATTGGATCCAATCACAAAATATATTTGAACTTCGGTTCGAATAAACTCATTAGTTTCTACTGACTAATTAGTAAGATTTTGTAAGATATTTTACAATTTCCTATCACACAGAATAGCAAAAAAAGAAAGGGACTATCAGATAAGAATTACATAACAAATTAAGTTAAGAAAATATAACATCAGTTAATAATGGGGATAAATAAAATATTTAAAACATTTAACTAAAGTGATGGATGACCGTGCAGCAAACTCACCTTCTTGCTCCTCTTAAAACGTTATCCTTACTTGAGGGACTTATTAACTAGGGTACTAATTGATTAGGGTACTATCAATACGAAGAGGAAATAAAAATTACAAAAAATTTTAATCAACAGTGGAACATAGTTACTTTAATACATATTCAAGAAAATAACTTAGAAGATTAGTAAAATCGAGAATGTATGTCTAACCAAGATTTGTTTAAAGTAACAGTGGTAACTTTATATTTCTTCTGTCAGCCTTTGAGCTATAAATTAGAAAATAACTTGGTACAGTAGAACCTCGATATTTCGGACCTCATTATTCCGGATCTCCGCGTAACCGGTCCGGTTTTTGTGGTATTTTCAATTTTTTTTAAAATGGTTTTCGACGTTAAAATTGTAATTATTGACGTTAAATATCAGTTCTGGGCATAATACTGTACATTTATAAGCCTAACAGTACAGTACTATACAGTACATACCGTAACAGTACTGTACTGCACTTGTATTTTTATATTGTAATCGCGGCCAGACGCTATTCACAACATATTGTGTCAGTGCGAATGTAAAATGTCGCACGGCATAGCTGCTGCGACTAAAGATGCCGAAAATGATGATGATACAGACGATGACAGTGGCAATCAACCCAACATTTTGAGTCATGCAGAAGCAGCATCCCACTTAGATGAACTAATGGTTTATTTTGAACGTCAGGAGGAAACGGCCACAACCGAGCTCCTAATGTTGAAGCAGATGTGTGATCGGTCAGATCGCAAGCGCTACACAACACTGACACAGCAGAGCATCACGTGTCACCTTCTTTTCAAGAAATTAGATTTGAGTGTTTTATTTTTCAAGTGTAAATATGTATAGAATATGTGTTTTCGTGATTTTATTGTGTAAATATATGTGTCCAACATCATTCGTAATAAATAAAGGTGATTTTCTGTAAGTATATGTTTTATTTTGTTGTTTTTTTAGTAATTCTCTGGTTAATCCGGCCGGATCGGCTCCGGTCCCAGTTAGTCCGAAATATCGTGGTTCTACTGTAATTACAAAATTCAATACTATAATTAACAACAAAGATAAAACTTAAGAATCGATAACAAATAAGTATTCAAATTTCAAATAAAGATAAGTATAAATGAGCCAAATTAGTGATCTCACAACATTAAGAATATATTAAAACATCAACGTCCGATTCTTTTATCCTCCTGATGTAGATTTAAATAAGCAAATATTACAGGCAAATGCCTTCAAGTCAATATTTCATCAAGCAAATGCAAATTGTATTCGTTCGCAAACTTTCACTGCGGTGATTTTAGTTTTTTTTAATATTTGATAAAATCAGCACTAATTGCAATTGTATATCATTTGCTTTTCACTATGCACATTAAACTGTATTTAAATGCCACTATTTCATAGTGAATCACATTCACAGGTGAAATCAGAAAAAAATATAAATCCAATCTGACCTTAGAATTTCCACCCCAACTTTTAAAATAATTTAGAGCACTAGTATAGAACCTTATTGACATAAATATATTTCATAAACTACTGCACTTACAACTTCTGTAACAGTTTTTTCCCGTTTAATGAACAATCCTCCCCAGGTATCTTCATCATTATCCACATCATCTGATAGTACTCTCTTAAAGCTTTCTTTCAGCTCTCTTTGTTCCTCTGTGTAAG
>JAGFPH010003311.1:80403-100966 GCA_018207615.1 Philaenus spumarius | reverse complement strand
AAGTGTGTAAGCAGGTAGCCTAAATTATTACAAATTAAAAATAATAATAAATACACCACTGTAGACTGCAAAAAAAGAATTAAGATTGTTTTCAATGTCGCATACGCGAGGTATTCAGCTATTGGTTAAATAAATGCAGTAAAACCGTACAACATCGACCAATATCTGGAGTGATCAGGGTAGCTCAATTGGTAGATGTTAGCACGGAATGGTAAAAGTCCTTTGTTCAAATCCCAGTCTTAGTCCATGTTTTTTCACTTGTAATTTAATTTAATTAGATTTTCATTTTATGAGTGAATGTTAGGCATTTGCAACGGAAAAATCTCTTCTTTTTAATTTTAATCTGCTATCTATATTGTTTCAAAGAAGAGGATTAGTTTTTCATTAAATAGTTACTCGTATGTTTAACTATACGAGATGAAACATATTTAAGATTGGCGACTAATTTGTTATATCAATCCTTTTTTTAGAGAACTTTCTTGGCGTTCTTACTTTCTAACACGCAGTGCTTTTTGTGGTGATAAAAATACGACAACACACCTACAAAACTAGGATTGAGAACTGAATTTAATTCAATATTAAAGCATCACTCATTAAATATAGTCTGTAGGCTATTGAAAATGAATGTGGGGATGAGGCGGGAAACAAAACAATGTCTGTACTTCGTACTCGACAGTTCTACTCAAGGTACTTACATAAAAAAATCAAATGTATCAGTAACTTAATAAACTATATAAATTCTTATTTCTCACAACACCACCTATTTATTAAATGAAATCCAAGTTATATGCCTATAGCCTATGACACAGTAGTTTCCATGAATACAAAAATCACAGAAAGTAAAAAATTTGTCTGAAGGTGGTTAAAATAATTTATTTTACCTTTGCATCCTCATCCTCTTCTTCTGAAGTATCTGAGGATGATGAATCTTGAAGAAGTTTATCTGACACTAAAAAATAAAAAAACAAATAAACTCTAAATGTAATAAGCTTTAGTTGCTTCAAGCAAGAAATGCAAATATATGTTAAGGGTCGGCTCTAGCTATCGGCCATGTTGGTTGACACTCCATAAGACCAATGTTAAATTAAAATCCATATTTTTCCTTTATTTTTGATCGGATAATTATGAACGATATGTCATTTTAAAGCTATGGCCAATACGCATGCAAATGGCTTTTCCAAAATTAAGAAAAACGTTTTGTTTAATATTTATTAACAATTTAAAAAATTAATTTTTAATAATTTTTTATGTTGTCACTATTAGTTATAGCGAAAAAGTACCAAGCCATTTGCATGAAGAATTTCGTCCCCAAGAGTTTGGTATTTTTTTGAAAACGCTATTTGAACAATTGCGGGTTTTAAATGGATTTAGGCTGAGCAATGTCCGTGTAACCTACCGCCGCTATAGGGTGACTTTAAATATTTTTTTACGATGTAACTATTAATTATAGCGAAAAATTATCAAGCCATTCCGATGAAGAATTTTGTCCCCAAGAGTTTGGTATTTTTTTGAAAACGCTATTTGAACAATTTCGGGTCTTAAATGGATTTAGGATGAGCAATGTCCGCGTAACCTACCGCCGCTACGCTGGAGTCGCAGGTTGCTTTCTGTTTTACTAGAGCCGACCCTTAATATGGGAAAACCATGACTCCAGCCTAATAATTTTTGAAGAATACCAGAACCAGTTTCATTATACTACTATCCGAACCAATTATAACATCACTCTCGTTATCAATTTCCCACTCTCTATAAAAGTATTTAGGCAGATTACTAAGTTAGAAAAAAAAATGTTGATAAAATAAAAACTATTAGAAACAAAATACAAACGCCTCGTAGAAGTAAAATGATTTGAAAAAGTAGAAAAATCGTGAATTTTATGGTATAAATTTATGTATTTATACGAGTGTATACTTTTTTTTCTAGTTTATATAAACCTTAATTGATTTTTTTAGGTGTTTACTACACTTACATTTTTGTTTATAAAAAATAAAGGACTAGATAATTTTTGAAATAAATATTTAATTTTCACTACAAAGTTGCAGGGGTGGAAGAGAGGGGTGAAACAATTAATTTAAAAAATATGCTTTTATTGCATACACATATAGAGGCTAGCCTACTTTTTTTTTAATATAAGAAAAATCTGACAAGTATGTAAATTGGCTCCTTGCAACCCTTCAGAAAGGAGAGAGAGGAGGGTAGTACATCAGGGTAGTTTAGTAAATGATAAGGGGTGACCAATAAGGTTGATTAAGTAAAAATAATGTATAAATGCCAGCTATATATTTTTATATTTACCGCTTTCCAAAATATTGCAATACAGAAAAGAGGTTTCCTTCAAAAGGGGTGAGATGTGCCAAACTGTCTGATGGCTACATATTGTTATAAAAACTCTAAGGAACACGTAAACGAAAACAAGAATAGTTTAGGTAGGTTCTAACATGATTTTTTACTCAACGTAAAAAGCCTCACACTTGCTTAATTTGTAAGTAAAAATAGATAATAAAAACGTTTTCACCAGAAATTTCTGATAGAATATTTTGCAGTCTTCTTAAGCTAAGAAAAAGTAAGTGGGATGCAGTTCAGTAACGTTCAACGTTATGATTGACTTTTTTCTGAGCGCTCAATTCGATAAATTTTCAAAATTCACATAATTCACTTTTGTCCCAATAAAAAGTTCTGATTTGTTGTACATTAACTAAAAATTATCTTTCTGACAGAACTTAACTAGAATCAGACAGTTCGGAAACATTCAACTTGCCGTTTTTACGATGTTGCATCCACACAACAGTCCCCAGCGTATGGCTTTCAAAACTGGGTAAGCGCTGCAAAGTGGGTAGAAAAGATAGTAAATATATATGGATACAGTATCTCAGACTGTTAGCGGACACGCAAAAAAACTCACTGGCTTATCCTATTTCAATCTATTGGACTCAAAAAAACAAGTGTTTTTTTTTTAGTACCATATCTCTTAAAAAACAAAGTGGCAAATTTCAGGACATTTCTACAATGTGATAATGAATATTTTTCTGTAATGGTGATCGTTAATAAGATATGAACAAGAAAATATTTTTGTGATCTTTGACCAAAAGTAAAATACTCAGATCGATGGACACATTTTGTTTAGAACCACAATATAGTCCATATAGGCTGCAAATCAATGTTGAAAGACATTGGGTATTGGTGTTTCAAGTAGGTTACTTGAAACACCAATACCCAATGTCTTTCAAAATCAGCAACACAACAAATTTATTTTTTTATTTTTAACCCTCCAAGTGCTAATATCGTATATGCGATGTATGAACATTGCGTTATAGTGCTAACGTCGCATACGCAATGTTTGCGCAACACATTTTGTAAATGTGTACGACACCGCTATTTTTAATACAATCGGATACTTCAATGTATGGTTGTGTTTGGAAAGAGTCACTTTATTATACTTCAGAGTTTTATAGCGATATCGACTCAAACAAACCTTCGACAGAATTGTCAAATCAACCATCTAGTCGTGTAGTACGCGCAGATAGACGCTCGGAACTCGGATTTTGTTTGTTTATCCACTAGTTGTTATTCATTTTTAGCTTCAGTTTAGATCCATTTATTTTTATTTGTTTTTGTAAATGTTTATTCATTTTTGAAGTAATTATGAGTGAACTCAGCAATTCAAATGAGGTGAGTTTGAAAATAGTGACTTTTAGAGACTTTGAACTGTAATAGTATATTTCATTACTAGTACCGAAAGTGGCACTTTCCGGTGCGCGCCCAAGTTTCACGTACGAGGCGAAGCCGAGTACGGGAATAATTGGAGCAAGTGCCGGAAAATCACTTTCGGTACAAGTTATGAACGGTACTTTTCATCACGACGCAAAAATACACACAATGCTGAAGAAGAAACCTCAGTATAATAACAACACAGCAAAACTCATTTATACCTATTCCTGTTTTCGGTTTACATTGTTGAACAATAAGAACAGCTGATATAAATTGTAAGAATAAACGGCAAAGCGACGTCAGAGCGCGTAGCGGGCAAATGGAAAACTAATTGAGAGCAAGGGAAAACAAATTTAGAGCAAGGGAAAATCAGCTGATCGTTTTTCCCTTGCTCTAAATTAGAGCTTGGGAAACGATCGTTTTCGTTGCTACCAGCTGACATCGAAAGTAGCTACTTTCGGTACGGAGTGATGAAAATATTTTTTCTTCTTTTTTTTTCTTGTAGGCCTATATAATGTGTTATTCCTTTATAACAAATTAAAATCATAAATATTGGGCCTAGACAATACTTTTATATCTTAAGAAGCAAGTTTTTCTTCTTCGTGCATAAAAGCCATTTTTTTATAAAAAACGGAGTTTTTTTTTATAGACAAAAAGTTTTTTTACAGCAAAGTAGTAGTGTTATGTATATTTCTATTCACCATAAAATTGTTCAACTTTTGGCTATATTGGATTTTCTACATTACGTTTTTTTACATATTTTGATCGAGTGGTTTTAAAACACAAAATTTTTTTTAATTTATATTTTGGTCAACAAAAAAAAGGATAAAATTTATAAGGTAAGCCTGTTAAAGCTATTTACTGTAAAGAGCATGTAATTGTGTTTAAAATGACGTATAATAAGTCTTACTTTACTAATAGTGAGTATTTTATAATGATTTTAGTTAATAAGCATGCACGGAACCAAAAAAACCCTTAGCGCTAAAGAGCAATATAGTCAGCACTTGGAGGGTTAAAGACGAAAAACCTGGGTGGTTATCATCGCCTGAACACAACAAAATAACTATAATATACCATTGAATTAAATTCATAATAAATTAATCTATATACAAACAAGCCAGACTAGCTTTGAGTGAAATATTATTTCAACAGGAAGTTACAACAGATGTACCAACTTGAACTACTTAAAACGCAAAAAACTATTCTGTGTGAATCAATGAGTGCAGACACGCGATAAATACTGCCAAATAGGTAAAACTGGAAAGCCAATCAGTACAATATAATATTTAAATAGTCCAATCAAAGAAGAAGAATTAAAATGTGTGAAACAGTGTGGTGGGGACAATTTAGAGAGTACACGAGGTCTGTCATCAAAAAACTGCCAAGGAAGTAACATCAAGACCACAACTTTTAAAATACACTAGTTTAATATTTTCAACATTTTCAATCGGCAAACAGAATAATCATCTAACAATTAAATAATAAGAGAATTTAAATCATCATTTTAACTATAAAAATCATCATATTAATACATCAAAATCATCAAAGAGTGCAAGTGCAGTGTTAAAATAAAATAAATAAAAGTCAATAAGTGAAGTGTATAAAATCATCAAAATAAAAGTGCAAAGTGTATGAGAGTGGAAGGGAACCAAAATTATGTACGTAGCATTAAAATTTCATTTGATTGTTAAGACAGATCTTGAGGTTAGAATGAAAGCAAACGAAATCATATCCGGAGCATTATATCATAAGTAGCGTTAAAATAAAACAAAAATAAAATAAATAATAATTTATTAATAAATAATTTGTGTTGGGACTGGTTTATTAGGATTAACTGAAAAGAGGGTTCTAAAACAACTCATCATATGCGTCGCGTGGACCATTGTTTGGGGGGGGGGGCACAACCGGTCAACGGCTGATCCAAAAGTTTGTTTGGGAGAGACAAAATAGGGAACATCCCAGGATAAAACAAATTTGTTTGTTGAAAGTGGAAAGCAGCGTTTAACATTACAATTTTAATTTTGAACCATTGCCTGTTAAACGAAAATCGGGAACGGATAAACTGGTCAGACGTTCAAAATTTTGGGGTTAAACTAGTCTGACGGTTAGCACCAGGGATGAGAAAAACTTTCCCGACGATACAATATCAAAAAATTTCAATTTATGATAGTTCTACCCATCATTAAAGATCATTTTAGGTCATTAAAGCAATATGACCTTTAAAATAATTAAATAGGTTAGGTTAGGTCTCTGCAGCACATTTCAGAAGAAGAGGAAGGTTTCTTCTTTTCGCGTTGCTCAAGTTTTTTATGCATATGACATCGTCTCGGGGATATTGTCAGTCTTGGGATCGGGAGCGGACGCATCTCTGTTCTGATCAATTTTGCAGATTGGCTCCAGCAATGTGTATAAATGTATTCCTACTTAGGTTGGAACACGGTTCGTGGCTATGTACACCCACTGTCTATAACAAAATTTCACCCACGTAATCCGTGAATAGATGCACCCATTTATTCTAGAACATCCCCACTTCTGACCAGATTGTGTCTTGTCACCCTTTGAGTATTTAAACCCTTCATAAACTACTAATTTAAATCTCCTCTCACTGAACATAGAATACATTGCACGGCACTAAACACTTGTACGAGTACTATACTACGTTGCGACTGTAAGAGAACTGAGTCTGAGATTAAGATAAATCCACTGGTTGGGCGATGGGGGTTGGCAACCTTTATAACAATTCAAAATATTCACCTAATTAATTGTAAATAATTCAACCGAAATGTAAATATGTATGAGAACGGGGTAGATAGTAAACGTGTTTGGAATGTCATTCATTTAATCAAGGCGATACGCCTACCACCTGGCAGCAATTATTCGCAACGCTGAACAAGACGTAAAAACAAAGCTAAATCACGACTTTCGAAACTATTGAATTTAATTTTAAAAATTTCCCGGCCTTTTCGACCTATAGTTCCCATCAAAACGTTTCAAAATTAATATATCCATCCACTAAAATTAAAATATCAACCCAATACACAACCCATTTAACACTTTCGTTGCTGACAGTATTTTGTTGAACGTATTCCACTTAATGAAGATTATTTGAACAAATTAAAGTCTTTGGAAAAAGAAACATTGAATTTCTTGTAAATAGTTGTTCGATCTTTGCACGGTTTGGAAATGAAAACCTCACCACGTACAGACTTGCCAGCTTTGAATTTTGCCAAATAGGGAGATTTTTAGCGATGCAATTTACTTTAAATCCTAACAATATTTTCTCAACGAAGTGAGAATCATATGTAATATATTTGTAACTTTGTCATTGAAACTATACATTTACTGTATACTGAAGACGTAGGCCTAGCCTATTCTACAGGCTGCCAATTACAAATCTGATAGGGCGCCCAAATACAATTAATTAGGTAAATTCTATGAATTACCAGTGTAGAAACGTTATTTAAAATACATAGAGGAATAACCGCATATGAAATGGTTGCTCAAATACCATTAACCTAGTTCAATTTAATAAAAACAGTGTTTAATATTATTTAAAATACATGGCCTATAGAAGAAATTAACGCCCGAACACAATAATTAGCACTAATTTTATAAAATATCAGCAAAATTGAATATAACACAATGAATTTTCACGAAAGATAATGAAGCTTAAATGCAATTAGGCAAAATGTATTAAATACCTGTGTATATATATGAATGACATAAAACATAATTTAATTACCGTGAATGTCTGCAAAAGACATCGACGGCCCAGTAAAATGTGTGTCAATTTTAAGAACTACAAAAATGTTAAAATATTATTTATAATACAATTTATTTGCGCTAATTTTATGAAACGCCGGCATTAAAACACAATTTAATATACAATAGCATATGTCCTTGAAAAAACCTACTCCCCAAGAACAATAATTTGTTCCTGTTTTTTTAAAACTTAATTTAAAATACAACGGCTAAAGTGCGCGAAAATGTAATTTAGATGACAGTTGTAACATTCGGAAAAAGTAGAAATTAAATGTCGCTACTTGCGGGAAGGATTCGACCATGCAGCTGAACCAGACCAAATCAGAATTAAAATGCTGCCGTTAGAGTGCGAACACATATTTACAAATTTTAATGACACCGCAAAACGTGTTCTGGGGACCATGATCGGTGCTTATTTACTACTCCCGACCTTAGGTCTCACCATAAGGGTCAGTGCAACTTTCATCAACTTTCCCTTTTTACAATGATGTAATATTTCGAGGGTATCGTCTATGCTGGAGTAACCATGGTCATTGTGGATGATATGTTCGGCAAATTTCGACTCGGTTTTTATGAGGTTCGAACTTTGTTTGGCCGATGGAAGGTGTTCTTTAAATATTTTCTTAAAAGATCTTCCTGTTTGCCGTATATATATTTTTTGACAATTGCGACAAGATAACTGATATACTCCTGAGCCTTCAAATTTGTCTTTTAATCTGTTTGTATTACTTAAGTAACCCCTCAAATTATTTTTTGTTTCATAAGCAACCTTGTAGCCATGTCTGTTGAGGATATAACGCGCTAGAACAGTTCGAAATTTACAAGAACTATAAAATAGATAGTAGGAAACTATTAAATGAAAAATTAAATTTTGAATCTAACGCGTTATACGACACTGTATTGACACATGTTGATAACGCATCATCCCTTCCAAGCGATTAACTTACATACCATCAGTGCGTACTGGGACAGCGTCGTATGTGGTCGCTCACCACGAGTGTAAGCAATAGGGGCGTGTAAATGTGTTTTATTTATTTATTTATTATGTAATCGTTGTGTTAGTTATGTGTAAGTGTTTGTGTAAGTGACGAAGGGAAACCTGATAAACTTGAAAATGGCTGAATAACCGAAACGGCTGTCGTTTAGCGACAAATAGGAATATTGAAGACAATAAGTCACAAAACTAATAATAATATATTATGTACCGTACATATAGTACATGTACGTTTATTTATAGGTTATTTCCTGTTTAAATCATTATAAAGGAAAACCTCGATAATCTGGCATATCCGATAATCCGGCATCACCGGATCCCCGAGCATGCCGGATTACCGAGGTCTTACTGTACTTACGTCACTCCCAGAGAAATGTGGTATTAGATAAATAATGCGGGAATTTAATGCACCAAATTATATGGTGAGACAGTCAAATAAAAAATATTACAAGAAAAGGGTATTTTAGAAAGCCCTAAATCCAAAGCCTGGAAAGGCTATTTCAAAAGCTATTGTCGATACCGTTAAGTCATTTTATTAAAGTGATGATATAAGCAGATAATGACCGGTATTAAGGACTGTTTGACTGTAGTCAATTCAAATAGAATTGAAACAAAAATGTCAAAACGATTAATATTGTGTAATCTGAAGGAAACTTACTTATTGTTTAACCTTTTCGCTGCGTATTAAAATCCAAGCAGCTCCCTATATTTTGCAATTATGAGTGAAATTTTAATTTTTTTAATTAAGGTTTATTTTACTTAAATATCTCTTTATTACTATTTCTTGCATTAATATATACTATTTTCATTTAAAAAAAATTTTTTATGTGTGAAAAACATGATTTAATCCCTAAAAACATGGAAATTTAATAAATTGTTAAATATTTTTAAGTACACACATTAAATAATATTTACTATAAAAAACAATGAAAATATTAAGTCTACAACAGTTTAATATTAAAACATGCATAAGATAACATTTATAAGCATAAATTAATTATTAATTGTGTAATAAGTAGCAAAGATACAGTAACATATAATTCTAGCCTAGCTAACACACAGAAATTACACTTTCTTGAAGTTGAAATAATGTCAATAAATTTTGTTTCTATAATGGAATATTGTAATAATAATTTTGTTATTGTGAATACTTTAAAATGTTTAAAAAGATTATTTGTTTTATTTTAAATATTCATTTATTATAAAGTAGGTTAGAATTAATCACCAATACAGTACTTACATTATAAGAAAATAGGCCTCTTAAGCCAACACTAAATCACTTCAGAACTTTAATTATGTAAAACAAATATCCACGTGCAATATATACTAGAAATATAATTAAATATTATCATAAACACACACATAAAAGCAATGGAAATCATTACAACCACAATATAACCTTCACTAAACACCCGGTTGGAACGTCAAATGTCAACAAAAACACGTGATACTACAAAGTTTCACTGGCTTAGAAACAGGGAGCAGCACCTACTTGAGGCTAAATAACATCATTTCTGTTCAGTTGGGACTATAATCGACTTACGCAGCCAAAGGAAAAGTTTTTATAACGTTGTGGACTGAAGTCGATTTACGCAGTGAACGGTAAAAATCTCAAATCGACTGTAGTCGATTTACGCAGCGAAAAGGTTAAGGAAAGCTTCTGGTATTACAATAGGTTTTTCAAAATTTGCCGAACTTCGACCAAAACATGGCAGGCCAAAGTGGTACACATTCAGTCTGTGTATGCACAATCCATCAGAACTTGAAGTTAATGATAGATATTATGAAATTAGGAGCTTTGACAAATGGACAACCAAATACTTATAAACACTGTTTGGCAAAAATTCTGGGTAATATACCAAACATTAATTGCTATACAAGTGATTGTACAGAATACCCAGGTGTTACCCCAATTTGCAATTAATCATTGAAGAGGCTTTTGAAGAAAATCTTAAAGAAAATATCACTTATCATTTGTTGATTGTTGCAGTCTCAAAACTTTACAGAAATCTAATGAAGATTTTATAAATATTTTCTGTTACAAACTGACCATTAAAAAAAGCATGATTTTATTGCAAAGCAGCAGTTATCATTCATTAATGACAAAAAATAAAATATTAAAGAGTCTGAGATTGTAGTAAACCTAGATTTCTCTGAAAACTATAGTATTGTCGTTCAGGATGAAGCTCCAAGTTTCCACAGGACAAGTGATCATGTGACAATACACCCATTTGTGAACAGAGAGAATAATAAACTTAAAGCATTTAACTGTTGTTGTAATTTCACCATGTTTGGAGCACAACACTG
This sequence comes from Philaenus spumarius, assembly GCA_018207615.1. Classification (NCBI taxonomy): domain Eukaryota; kingdom Metazoa; phylum Arthropoda; class Insecta; order Hemiptera; family Aphrophoridae; genus Philaenus; species Philaenus spumarius. The sequence goes on along the minus strand of JAGFPH010003311.1, from coordinate 90,195 downwards.
TTTCTGTGTATACATTCCAGAAAAAACTTGTTGAATTCATAACAACAAAGGAACAATCAGTGTCAAAAAAGATTTTTTATTATTCAGATGGATGCGCTGCACAATATAACAATAAGAAAAACTTTATCAATTTATGTTACCATAAGTAAGATATATCATGCTTATATGCCTGTAAATTCAAGTGTATCAAGGCTCTGAAGATACAACAGAGGAAACAGTGACCATCCAAAAATGCCCTGAAAAACTACAATGACAGAAGTTAGTGGATTTATAACCGCTGCATATATGGCCAAAATTGGTGGCTGGTATATGTGTTGGGAGAAGAATGAAAAAGATGAACTAAAAGTAACATTTCTGCATCCTGCTGTAATTCATCATCATTTTCATATCCAAGAAAACCAGACATATTGTGGATACCACTGACAGATGCGCTTTGAAAAGTTGATCCCACCACTTCTACAGGAAGGATTGATGTAATAACATCTGAAGAAGCTATAAAAACTTCACAAATCATCAAGTTCTGAATAACTTTTTCCTAGGGTGTAAGTGTTAAAAATTTAATTTTAAGTTCATGATTAATAATTAAAATAAAGAAATCTATTGTTGGCTAAAAGGTAGTTTGCTAAAAACACAGTTCATTGTTAACCTAAGGGGAAGGGGGCGATAGTTGAAAGCATCACGAGATGAAATAGTCAGGAGTCTGGGAGTGAAAGCGTCCGCGAGAAGGCTCAACATAACAGGAGGAACCGATCTTGCTTTTGCCTCATGTCGTTAGTTTTAGTTTGTACGGGACCAACAGAGAGCGTAATGTAGAAAGTCAATAAAAGTTATTGAAACCTCTACACATTTACCACAATAATGAAGAACCTTCTTCCACCGCCACCATCCTGACAGCGCCCGTAGGCTCGCACGAGAGCCGAAAGCACAATCCGACCAGGGAGAACACCGCTGCAATGAGCCCGACACAGGAGAGCCGGTATAAGCAACCGGACGTTACAAATTTCAGGCTTTTTTTTGTTTAATGCTTTCATTTTCCAATTCATAAGTTAGAAACCTAACCTTCAAATCAGCTGTAGTGTTAATGTATAGGCCTACTTTCGACAAATTCTCTCAGAGGTAATTAACTTAATAATAATATAAGTTAGTTAACAGTTATTTTATAAAACTCCAACTCTTTTCCAATTTCCATTGCATATTTAATTACATGAATTTTAGATAAATATTTACATGTAGGCTCCTAATATGTTTTTTACTAGAAATAAATATAATTCAAAATTCATTTTTAATTTTTAGGTAGCCTAGGGCCTAGACCTATTTGGTTTTTGGTAAATTTCATGTAAAAAAGACATAAAAGATAGTGTAATAATTCTGTGTAGCCTAGTTGGGCGCAACTTTACTATTCGACTCTAGGCTAACCTAGAGCTAACAGAAATGCAAAAATAATAATAAAAAAAATACCTAAAAGGTTCTGACCTAACCTATTTAGTCACAGTATGTTTACCTGTATTTAACATTTAACAGTAGAATGTAAAACAACGTTGTTGTCTGCAAAAATATTAGGCTAGAGTCGAATAGTAAAGTTACGCCGCCTAGTTGGGCTGCAAAAGATAAAAACCTATAACAAATTAATCCTAATCTGTTTAAATGATTACCACTAACATAGGCCTATACAAATGAGAACATGAAATTAACTCACTTCTCGTTTAGCGAGTGAAACGTCAATTATAAAAAAAACAAAACACAATTACACAGGAAGAATGGCTTTAGTTGTACAGTATGTAGTATAAAATTTAACACCAGTTTATCCTTTTATATTTAAATTGTTTACTTTACACGTTTTTCAATTTGATCTACCAGACTACCAGTTGCCTCAGCTGCATGCTGCATGTGCCATGTGCCATGCAAATTGGAAATTGAAAATTAAAAATATTGCCGTTTACATTTAACAGATGTATGTTTTGCCAGCTGCGTAGATAAACATCACTCGTAAGCTAAACATAAACAAGAACATGCTGGATTGACTAAGGGCTATACATTCAGTAATTCAGGGGATCAGAAGTTAAAAAACGGGTACTTTTACAGTATTTTACGTTTCGATCGATTTTTGGGAAACTAAGGTCATTTAAAAAACAAAATTTACAGAATAATATTTATTTTTGTAGAAAAACTGTAAAAAATGTTTATTCTAGTATACGACAAATCTCAAAATTCTAGTACTTTCTGTCAAAAAACTTGCTTCCGTTTGTTGGATTTTTGGGTACGGAATGACTTAGACAACCAACGTGAACGTGTGTACCAAATTTGGACCAAATCGGACTTAAAATGCGGGAAGTAGATTGCGAACACAGAGATATAGATACGTTATAATAAATATAAATTTTAATGACAACACAAAAATTATATGGTGTTCTGGGGACCATGCTCGGTGCTCATTTACAACTCCCGACTTTAGGTCTCACCTTAAGGGACACTCCAATCGCTCATATTTCCAATGGAAATTAGCTAAAACACAGAATATGTTTAATATCTTTATTTTCAAAAATACTATATTTTTTTTTTTTGTAATTTAAGTTGGACAATATATTTTAGTGAAAATTCAAAGAAATCTACTTAAAAACTAAAATCTTTCAAACAGTTTTAAAACTTAAATGATAAACCTAAAAATTAAATATAAAGGACAAAAAAATTTGAAACAGTTCAATAATTAATTATTTAGGTTCGGAATGAAGATTAAATTTCCAACTTAGCACAAATACGTTTACTTGCTGGTGTTCTCCAAGGCAATGTCCTGGGACCAGTACTGTATCTGGTTTATACTAACGACTTTCCAACTATTCCAGGTGTGACACTCTCGCTGTATGCTGATGATGCGTTTCTACACTGTTGTAGTGTAAATCCGGCTTACGCAGCAAATACCATGCAGAAACAAATGGACGCGCTGTCCCCGTGGCTGCAGAAATGGCGCATTAAGATAAATGCTGATAAATCTGATTCCATCTGTTTCAGGAAAAGGCGTAGAATGACACGTGCCGTGGAACTTGACGGGGTGGCTATCCCTTGGAAGCCTACTGTGAAGTACATCGGCATAACGCTGGACAGTCGACTCAACTTCAGGCGACACGTGCAGAACAAGGTCTCTGAAGGAAAGAAAATTCAGGGTTTCCTCTCACCCTTGTTGGCAAGGCGTAGCCCCTTGCCAGTAAAAACTAAATTAACAATTTTTCTGTTAATAGTTCGTTCAGTGCTGATGTACGCGTCTACTACTTGGTGGGCGCTTGCCAGCAAATCCAGTAGGAAACAGCTGGAGACTCTTCAGACTACCGCTCTTCGCAGACTCACGCAGCAGCCATGGTACGTGAGGAACTCCTCGATTCTAGGGTCAGCTTGTATCCCTACCCTAGAAGTTTTTGCTATAAGATGTGCCACTAAACTGTTTCAGGATGCACGCAACTCATGCTATCTTCATATAGCCGAGATCTGCAGGAGACTCGACATCCAGGAAGATGGTAGGCCTCGGCCTGCCGCTATCCTGGACGACCCGCCATAGGTTTCTTCACGCTGAGACTCCATCAACGTTTTGTATTGATACAACGCTCAGTTAACGTTTTTTTTAAACATTTTATGAACCTATATAGATTTTGCTGTATATTTGTGACTTCAAGAAGATTTGCAGCTCTCCATGTTCTCCTTTCTAAAGATAGCAATAATTATAGTTTATTTAACATAACTTTAGTATTGGACAGCATTGGTGGGCCTATCTACACCATGACAGCCAAGTACCAAAGTTATGTTAAATCAAGTATAGTTAAACCTTCCATTTGGGTTCTTATCTTCTGGAGTTCTGGATAATCTTCTTCGCTGTTATTGGTACTGCGTTCTTCTTCCTCTTCAGTTTAGTCATTTTTACTTTCTCACTATACTATAGCATAGAGAAAGTACAGTGATCGCAAAAAAAATCGATGTTGAGATTTTTGTGGAAATATCCGTTTTGGGACCCCTCTGAGTCCAAAAAGTGTTTTTTACAAAATGTCTGTCTGTATGTATGTCTGTATGTCTGCAAGTATACAAAGCTAGAGCGAAAACTATTCGATCGATTTCAACCAAATTTGCATCAGACATGTCAAGTAGGCCTGTATAGATGCACGAAAAACGGTTTTGAAAATTTTTTCAAAATCTTTGTGCATCTATACAGGCCTAATTGACGTGTTTGGTACAAATTTGTACGAAATCGATCGAATAGTTTTCTCTCTAGATAATAATAATAATATTTATTAGTTAATCTCCTAGTTTAAAATCACCTCTCCTACCCCTCCTACATTAATGAATTCACTGTGAATCTGTTTAGTAATTTAAATATGTTTGTGAAAAGTATGTGCCAGTTTCTGGTACCATTTATTTACTTTCTCACTATATAGTATAGAGAAAGTATAATGATCGCAAAAAAATCGATGTTGAGAAATATCCGTTTTGGGACCCTTTGAGTCGAGTGAAAACTATTCGATCGATTTCAAACAAATTTGCACCAGATGTGTCAAGTAGGTCTGTATAGATGCACGAAAATCGGTTTTAATTTTTTTTTTAAACAACCCAATTTTTGACAAAAAACCCCCAAAAAAGTTATTATTTTTTTATAAAAAAGCTACTCTAACGATTTTGATAAAATTTGGCTTATTTGTAGCCTTTAATGTACCCTACTGTTAGGAATAATTGCATAAGCAAAGGCTTAATATTAGAATTAGCTTTTTTATTATTATTATTACTTGTAACAATTCAAAATATATAATCTCATATTTAAAAGATCTAAATAAATAGTTATAGTAAAATAATCAGTCTACTACGATGTAAGATTTAATCCCATTCATTAAATATTTACAAAATCATATTTTTTTTGTCTTTGGCAAAAAAATTAAATATATACAGTTAAAACAGGGTCATTAAGAAAACGACTTAAATATCAAATTTTAGGCTTCATTGAAGACGTCGCCATGTTACCTTAAACACGCACACTCTGACGGAACTCTAATATGATTGGTTCATGAGTAGCAGCAAAATTCAAAATATTTATTTATTTCTTTTACTTCTAAATATTAAAATCCGATATAAAATAATGTCCTAGAATAATGGAGTTATTTAAGTATTTTGTTAATATACTAAAATTGTTTATCCTTGTCAAATAAATATTAATCATTGTAATAGGATTAAATCTTTCATTAAAACTATTAACAATTAGTAGAAGTAAATTTAAATAGACTAGTGGACATGACAATGCTTTGCTATTGCTTGATTTACCTAACCTAAAATTATATTCAGTTTTTGATCCAAATCAGTTGTTGATCAAAATCAGCTGTTGATCAAAATCAGCTGTTTTAAGCTTTTCATACGAACAGTTGTTTTTTGTGCCCCTGATAAAATCAAAAGAAATCTTTCTTCTTCTTCCTTAAGATTGACCTTCCATAAGATTAACATGGCAACTTTGAGGGCCACTGGGGCGAAGCCCTTAACATACATTGAGCTCATTTTAAGGGAAGCACAACTTCAGAGTGAGCTCTGTAAAATGACACCAAAAACATCAAAATCGATTAAAAACTCTAGGAGGAGTTCTACTCACAAAATAACCCCTAGAAAATTAATTATGTATAGATACATACATAAAACACCATTATTCCAAGTGCAAAAAAATCTAGTGAGCAATTGCTGTTTAAAATATTACAGCTGTTTTGAACAGAATAAAACTTTTCATTATTGTATGAGCAGAAAAAGGCAAGCATTTTCCATTTTTATGTGTGTGTAAATTATAATGAAGAGATTTAATTTTAAACTGTATACGGTGAAATAAACAAGACCAGACATCAAAAGAAGAAGATAGCAAAAAGCTAAATATTCAATAATAGGCCTACAACAGAAAACCGAGATAATATAGGCCTAACCATAGGGAAATACTGAATATTTAACCTATGGTGAGACCCATCCTTTTTATAATAGACTAAGTTGGCATATTATGTAAAATATGTTAATAGTGAAAATTTGAACAATAATACTAACCTTATTCATTTAATAATATTCAATATACAATTAATAAACAATTATAGTCCAAAATATTGATATAGTGTTTTCTCTAAGAACTTATATTCGTCTATAGTCCAATACTTCCATTAACATTCATTATTACTGTTCTATTTGTTACTTATAATTAATTCTAGTTATATGATATATGTTCTTTTTATTAATAGTCAAATAAGATTGGGAAAAGCCGGCTCTAACCGCAAACCCCGAGATTAAGAGCTTTGAAGCTAATAGAAAATTCTAAAGGATTATATTCCAATGTTTGAAAATTAATGTAGTGATGTTCAGAGACATTCAGTAATTTTTTAATTTTTCTTTTGTTAATGATCAAATAAAACTAGATCTATATTTTGTAATTGTGTTTCTCTTTTCTTTCGATTATTTATCTTAAATAAGGCAGATTAAATACAATATATTGTGTTCAAAATAAATATATTAGTAAATATATTTTACTTAGCTCCCCAACGTGAGGCTTATTAGTAAATAAATACAGTAGTAATACATTTCATTTAGCTTCCGAACACGGAGCTATATTTAAAATTTATTAGAGGAGGTTTATTTCATACTATTAGGAAGCAATGTAAAGCTTATAAGTCCCAAGAAGAGAACCTAAAGTAGAAGCTATTGCGAAAGATATAAAAAAGTGTCGCAATAGCCGAGACAAACAAAATTCTAAGTTCAGTAACCTGGATGGTTTTATAACATTTTCTTGATTGACCTAAACAATGGTTAGTCTTTTAGAGACATCACGGGGCAGCGGAAGCTTTGCCCGTTGATAAGCTGCTCTTGGGAAGACCTTTATCTTGAAGGGACACGGTGACAAGGTGAGCAAATAGTATATATAATCATTCAATACGGTTACATAAAGGCATAATTTGGAAGTGCAGCCAACTAATTTATATATCATTGTGTTTAAAAATTCCGGTACTTAGAGTGCTCTGTCTTGGGACTTAATTAGTTGGATATAATAGTGGGCCAAAGAGACAGTGGGCCCACGAGACATGTGATTTGTTAATAGTAAATATTTTTGTGTGTTTTTTATAATTTATTCTGAATGTTTGTGTGTAAATGTGTATATGATGTGTGACAACGGATTAATTCATCCAACAAATTTTAACTTGAAAATGGCAGAATAAGCCGAAACGGCCGTCGTTTGAAGAATTTATACGACAATTGACTATTGACGACGGTAAGTTGTAATTATATTTTATATATAACAATAGTCGGAATGGCGATAAGCATAATAAGTAATATGTATAAAACCGCATCTTTCTAAAAATTCTCGTTTAGCTAATAATAATAACAGATTTTTGGGGTTTTTTGCCCATAAAGGGGGTTGTTTTTCAAAATGTTTCAAAACCTTTTTCGTGCATCTATACAAGCTTAATTGACGTGTTTGGTGCAAATTTGTTCGAAATCGATCGAATAGTTTTCTCTCTAGATAATAATAATAATATTTATTACCGGTAGTTAATCTCCTACTTAATAAAAAATCACCTCTCCTACCCCACCCTACAATAATTATGAAGTCACAGTGAATCTGTTTAATAATTTAAATATGTTTGTGAGAAAGTATGTGCCAGTTCCTGGTACCGGTACCGTTTATTAAATCGTATTTTTGTATATTTTAACAATTTATATTCATACCGTAATTTAAAAAGAAACACAGTCACTTGCAAAAAGAAAGAAAAAGAGACTTTAAAAAAAACTATTACAACTAGGAGCCAAATGAGATAAATCTGTGCCCAGCCAGTGTTTGGCAAAAAGAAGAAACAAAATCTTTTTTTTACCATAATTATCCAAGTTAAAGTGTCTGTTGAATAAAAAATAAGCAAAAGCTTTAAGCATTATTTTAGTCTTAGCTTTATCTTGCACTATTAAGTCAAAGCTTTTAGTCTTAGCACTTGGTTAAAGTGAGGTGAATAACCTTTAGCTAAGGTTAGTTATCAAAAGTAGAGATGGGAATTACCGTTACATTGTGGTAATAGTCTGCAACGTTCCACGGCGTCTTGGTAATAGGTTGAAATAACGTATTAAATTTGTAACGTATTAATAGGTGGAGGGAAATTACCGAGGTGTTATTTGATATAACGTTGCAGACGAAATTACTGAACTATTAATTTGGTAATATGATGTTGCGTTGCGGGCCAGTTACTAGTAGACAGTTTTAGCAAGGTGTATTATTTATTAATTTAGTATTTCGTTGCAGACGAGATTACTTAATGAAATGTTACCGATATTCTCAAGTAATATTGTCTGCAGCGTTACTTGAATATTCCAAGAAACGCCTATATTAACAAAATACATTAAAACAAACATTTTCAGAATGATTAGATACCTGTAAATAAATAAATATATAATATAAAAATACCTAATAATAAGATTTAAACTTAGAGTAATTATTGATAACTCAAAATTTTAAAACGTCAAATTTTAAATAGGTACCGGTACTCAGCTTCAAATTGAAATAAACATTAAAAATATGTTATTCATTTAATGTAAGGGTTCCAAGCGAGATAACTTTATGTTAAAAAGTTACCAAGATTCTCAAGTAATTTCTTCTGCTGTCTGCTGCTTTAAGTTAAATGTTTCAAAGAAAATCTTTACTAACAAAATGCAATTAAAATTGTCAAAATAATTAAATTTAAATAAATATATAATATACAAATTATGAGAAATCAAATGTAAACCTAGAGTAATTTTATTGATGACAAAAATTTGAAAAACATAATTTTATGTTAAAGTTTTAGACTAAATTAAATTGCACAGTGTCAATAATAATAAAATTGTTTAAATTCAACTATTCCCTAAGGCCTAGGGAAGGATAGTTCTATAAAGCAGTTTTATTTTTTAAATATTTTATGTCAGCAGTAATTATTATGTCAATTTACATTTCTGCATATAAACTACTATGTGTAATGGATTCTTTTACTAAAATGAATACAGACATCGGGAAGGGCAAGAAATATTTCCTGGAATCTCACACCAAACATCCTGTTTATTCCGGTTTAATAATGTGTAGCCTGTGTGTAAGTTGATGCATCTGTTAATATTGTAACGTATTAACGCAAGCGAAGAAAGTAATCTGCTGGCCGTTTTCTCAAAGGGTATTATTTTTGTCAAGGTATTATTTTTGTCAAGGTGTTATTTTTGTCAAGGTATTATTTTGTAATGTAACGTTGAACATATGATTACTTGATGCAAGACTGGAATTAACACCTCTCTGGAACGTTCGTCAGTTTCCTTCCCTGCGTTATCGCTTGACGTTACAAAAATAATAGGGTGTCCTACGTAACGTATTAACATGGTAATAGTCTGCAACGCATTAATAGTATTATTTTTCCTGTTACGTTAAATAACGCCCACCTCTAATCAAAAGCTGAAAATTTTTACCCAAAGCTTAAAATCTGTCATATGTTTTAAGTTATAGCTTTTGCTTATTTTTTATTCAACAGACACAATGTTCTAAATTGTGGTGCATATGACAGTTAATTTATTCGTTATGAACCAGTACGAACAGAAGAAGAGCATCAGCATCATATCAGCCATATCCCTCCTCTCATATTTTTGTTATAGTATTCAATAATTTTAGGCTGAAAAACTTTTAAATATTTCTTTTGTTTCTTTGTAAACCTTTATATATTTAGCAAGAAGTTATTAGATTCATTTTTGGATAGCATAGTATAACATTTTGATCCAGTTGGGATATAACAAATTCACAAAAAGTTG
>JAGFPH010003311.1:16765-32588 GCA_018207615.1 Philaenus spumarius | reverse complement strand
GACCCCTTCTACTTTATACTCCTATTTTAATGTTTAAAAACCCTGAACCTCACATGTATTACAATATTTACATTACATTAAATTATTAACTGTCCCGCTCTTCAATTCAGTTAATTATTATAAATTAACTATAGATATAAGAAAAAGAAAAAAAACAATATGTTTACATTAGGCTATTACCTGATAATATTGGTTGCGCTTATTTGCAAGCAATTTGTGGACAAACCAAACATCTGACTGAAAAATGTTTGAAATAAAATATGTAGATCAACTAATTTTCTACAACTTTGGCGTTGGAAGTTTCTTTTTACCCTAAAAATAAAAAAGTTTACGCTTTATTATTTTTCATGTCCCGATTTAAAAAATCGAAGTATTTGTTATTGTATAAATTCCGAACATTTACTAAACTGGAAGATATTTATACTGTTAGTTGCGACATATCACGCAGATTACAAATGTATAAAATGTGTCCTATTTAAATAATCCTAGTACTGTGCAGAAGCTTGTAATTGAAAGCCAGTCCAATACTAAAAATTGCTCGGCGGCCCTCTAATCGATGGATTTGACACAGACTGTATTTTTCTTACAAAACGACAAAGACTGGTGTTGGAGGGAGAAGGGCATTACTGCTTCTGCGCAAACCACGTGCCATCCTAAATGGTACTACCTATACAGTAGATTTGGCGCTATATGCGGATTTCACTTTGCGTGGTTACTTTAACGCATGCATCTACCGCAAACCAAACTTAAACATTTTTTTTTCTACCTCGGTTAACCCGGAACTCTATTAGTCGGGGCTCGGATAACCACGGATCTACTGTAATTAAAATTTTTACGAGATAACAGTAAGTTGTAAATGAAATATAACTCTGTTATTTAGGTACACTTTTATTTATTTTTCATACATTTGTTGTGCAATAAACTGTCTACTTTGAAAAGAATTATGAAAACCTTTTCCTTTCTTAATAACTTTCTTTTTCTTTTTTTATTGCTAACGATAAGATAACAATACTATTCTAAAACATCCATAATTTATGGCCATGTGCTTGCTCCTGTTGTTTTCTATGGCAGCTTAAAGTTTGAAGTATGAACTCATTAACTAGCTGAGATCCCAGTAAAGTTTTGACACTTTCTCTTCCTAATAATCCCATCTCGTTTTAGGTACAAACAGCCATTGTAGTATATTTTTATTGAATAAGATACAGGAGGTTGAACTAAAGATAGAAACTCTGTTAATATGTTTGGTCCAATCCTGTTAATAGTTAAAAGTGTTAATGAAAAATTCTCCAGTTGTCATTCTGCTCAATTTATTGTTGTTAGACTTTCTTGAAGACATTTTAATGGCAATATTTATTGCGTTTGATACTTTAAGGTCTAGTGAGGAAAGTAATAAAAGATTTTGATTATTTTGTGGATAGGTTTCTTTTAATTTGGATTTAGAATTTAGTATGTGATTATAATATGCTTTATTTAACATATTATTAATTTCGGTCTTCCATTTATGGGAAGTAAGCAGGGTGATATTAACATTTTAGTATTATTTCAATAAATTGGAGCATAAACATCGACAATGTAACTTCCCGTTCTTCTTTAGTCCTATGGGTGTGATATGAAAAGTGAGGACGTTATGAGAAAAAATCCATTGTTTTACTAACATTTGATTATTATATATTATGGTATTCTAGGAGGGAAAAATATTTCTTTGGCAGTTGGAGTTAATGAGCGTATAATATATATATAAAAAATGCCTTTTTAAATAAAATTGGCAAAAAACATAATAAATTGAAGTTAAAACTATAACTTTTTCCTTTTTTGTACAAAAATTGATTTGTAAAATTGCTATTAAAGAAAGATAAAACAGCATTTTTAAACAATTTAATTGTGACAATTATATAAACAGCATTGGTTAAAAATAAATACAAATTTAGTTGCAAATATTAAAATGTTATGATTATAAATGAGCCATACTCCTGCTTAGTGATTAACATGGGTAGCTAATTGTTCGTAATAAAATAATACACTGGGAAAGTAATTTGTATAAATGTAAAATAATGTAAGCCTTGTAAATAAAATAAAGATAGAAGAAAATCCTATTAGCAAAACAAATATAGAAATAAAGCCAATGCTTCTCTTATTATAAAAAAAAAAAAACTGAATAATAATAATTGAACTATAATATCCCTATTGCTAATACTAAAAATAATCTGAAATTTTAACTTTTGTTTAACCATGTTAACTCGATTGTGGGCTAATATACTGAATGAAATTGACAATAGGCTGTCCTGTTCTGGTTTGGCACTTCTTAGACAAACCAGTTTGTATAGATTTTCCGTTTTGGTTGAATATGAATATATCTATTGCTCTTCCACTTCTTGGCTTCTGCTTCTGTAGTTTTAGCCATTTGATAACAGGAATTGATTTGTTTTCAAATTTTGTGTATGGTTTTCATTACATAAATGATTGCAAATAATGTTTAATAATTAATACCAACCAAATTCAACATTCATCGTTACTGGTATGCTGAACATTAGGAATGTAATACCTGATGTGAGGGAAGCAGATGCTTGGCCTGCTAAAGTTGCATAGGAGGTTACAGGTGTTCAGTTTACATACATTGACTTCATTAGTCTAACTGTTATTTTTATTAAACTTTAACTAAGATACCAGTTGTTTTGACTTTCAACTCAATTTTCTTGATTACTTAAAGAGTTATGTAATTTTTTAAACATACATTTCATGTCAAACAACAAATAAAAATATTAAGTTTCTTCAAGAATTATTGTTGCAGAATTGTTGTATTGCATTTTATAATTTTTGGATTAGATATATAAAGAATATTTTATCCTGTTCAAAACTGGAAACAAGAATCTTTTGCTGTTTTAATTATAGAAATAGGGTTCAGATTCTCTGGAATTCTGCATTTATGATGTATAAATATAAAATACAATAAGTCGTCATGCTATTCAATTTGTTCAAAGGATTTGGCCAGAAGAATAGCTAAAGTCAGCATTGAAGCCAAACTGGATATGAATGAAGAGAACTATGTCGGCCAGTTCAAACCTTCCCTCATGGATGTCTGTTATGATTGGTGCAATGGAGCATCTTTTCTTGATATCTGTAAAATGACTGAAATCTTTGAAGGTAATTTTATTACGACTTATTTATTTGATTTATAAAGTGTAGCAAGTAAAGTATATTATTAAAATTGAATTTTTTAATTTCAGGTAGTATAATCCGCTGTATGAGAAGACTTGAAGAAGTTCTCAGGCAGTTTGTACAAGCTGCAAAGAATATCGGCAACTCTGATTTAGAAAATAAATTTAGCGAAGCTATTAAAATAATGAAAAGAGACATTGTTTTTGCAGCAAGTTTATATCTTTAATGAGAAAAGTGTTACAGTTAATTTGAAGGTACAAAATAATATTTAAAATTTACTAAGGAGCAAACAAACAAGCTTTATCTAAGGGCTTGTCGGATCTGTTGCAATAATTTTAAAATGATGACGAAAATACCAATTATGTTTTGATAAAAGCTATTATAATTTGACATTTTACTTGTAAATTAGTTGTATACTGTAAAATAAAAAATATTTTATTTGATGTAATTCAGAATTTAAAAATTAATATTTTTGTATATAATTTACAAATTAAGTAATTTTAGTACTTTCAAAATAAGTTTATTTTAACTGGCACAATCGCAATCTCAGTTCAATCAAACAAACAAAAAAGGACACAATGATACCAACAAAGGAAGATACAATTAATTGTTGCTATAATTTTAACATTTATGACTACTTTATGCTAACATTTATAGTTAAATGTGTTCTTTGGCAATGGACATTGTAAAAACATTAATTATTTTTATTCCTTTTTTTTTACTTTTAAAATGTAAATAAACCTCAATATAACCTTAATAATGTAGTAGGATTTGGGATTTTCTGAAAGAATACAACTTGAAGTTTGGTGTGCTAATTCTTACAGTTTGTTTTTAATTTGTAAGTGTTTACATTTTCACATTCCATGCGTGACAACTGAAAAAAAGTGTTCTGCATTGTTTTTGTCACTTCCATAGTGTGCACATCTAGGTTATAGTATGATCCCAAATCGACAGATACTCGTTAAAACATCCATTCCCAGCTAAAGACTGCATGAGATAGAAATTCATCATTCCATGTCGTCTATTCATACACTGGCCATGGTCTAGATTGTGTTACACTACTTATTTGTCTGACTAAGCCTAGTTATAGCCTCAGCTCTTACTACTATCTTGTTGACATGTTCCTGATTTTCACAGAGCGAAACTTTCTCGTTTACTTTCATTCTTTCCCTTGCCATTAGATCATCTGAGGAATATTTGTATCTATAATCGGTGGTATTACTATTTTTGCTGTCTGCTTTTTTTACTTAGTTGTAGCATATAAAATAGCTATGTTTTGTCTGTTTATTGTTAAAAATAACTTAAAATAGAGGGAAACAGCTTGGCACAGTGTTTAACATTGTTTTCCAGCCTGTTACAGGGTAAACCTTCAACTTAGTTGTGCAGGGTTTCTGCCTATTCACTGGCGTTTGACTTATGTGTGCTAGGATGTTCCCCTATCTTCATTATTCTAAATGGCATAAAGTAAACAAGTGAAGGAAGAAAAACTTACAATAGAAAAGTGATATAAGTAAATTAAACCACTAACTAATTGTAATTGACTGTGTTAACTTCACTGCAGGAAAAGGGATCTCACAGAATACAATTTGCTGTCAGTACGACTCAATACAGACATGCATGCATATTAAACACATTAACAACATAGTTGTAATATATTTTTATTGACCTTGATTTAGCATTACTTGCAAAAGCATTCGATCTCAGGTAATGAAATAAATTTCTTAAATGATACAGTTAACCTAAAAAATATTAAATTAATTAATATATACTATATAACTTCTTTGGTACCTACTGATATTGACAAAGTCGTTAGGATGCCTCTTTTGTAATGTCCGATTCAGTAGTATTGCTTTTAAAAGTAAAATAATTAATATTTATGTGATTTAAAATGCTTGCTTTGGCATGGTTCAACAAAATCTGTATTGATCGCTTTCTTCTCAAAGATCATGAAAAATCAAACAAGAAAAATAATTTTGGGAGGCGTTAGAGGAACTCTTGAATTTGGTTGTCAAATTTGATAAATCTTTTGGTTTTATATGGGAGCTATGTAGTGTGAATATAAATCTTAATTTCATTTATTACAAAACTTTCACTCAACAATGTTAGAGTCAAAGTAGGTTGGACTGAGTCTCCTATTTTGGTGGACAATGTTAGAGTGAAAACCTGTGAAATTTAACACTGCATTATGTTGTATCTTGGTAATATTGGGAACAAATGTAGAGTCTAGCTTTGGGTTCAATATGGAAAACAGTCCTTGTAGTTGACTTAATGTTGTTCGTATGGTTAGATTAAGCTACAATATTGATTTTCTGTTGACAACTCAATGACTTGGATATTCGATGTGGATGAAATTTCCGCAGAACATATTGGTCTCTTAACATTGTTCGCTTAAGTTAAGAAAAACAGTTAATCTAGTTAGGCTGATTTTCAATAGACCCAGTCCTAGATCTATTTTAAACTTGGTATAGAAATTGAAAATCATGTTTTTAATTTCTATAT
This sequence comes from Philaenus spumarius, assembly GCA_018207615.1. Taxonomy (NCBI): domain Eukaryota; kingdom Metazoa; phylum Arthropoda; class Insecta; order Hemiptera; family Aphrophoridae; genus Philaenus; species Philaenus spumarius. The sequence goes on along the minus strand of JAGFPH010003311.1, from coordinate 26,933 downwards.
TGAATTTGAAAACGCCACAAGTATAAATGTGAGATTTATTAATATAAAATGGCCATCTTATCCATTTGTGTAGTTGGTCTAATTTGGTCAATTTTTATTATATCAAATTCAAACTTGGTAGAGTATAGCAATTAATTAACGTATTTTAAACTTTTTATACCATGTCTCAAGTCGGTATCTTACAAATTAGTAAAGCTAGAGCCATCAGACTTATGAACGTGAGTGACAATTTTAGCTTACTGAACACACCAAAGCATTTCAATCTGTTCCAGTTTCGTCGATTTTCAGAATATCAACTTGCAACTTTTTTTAAAAGTTAAACATGTCAGTCTTATATGGTCAGTAGCTATGAACTATTTTTGGCATGTACTTTTGAAACGTGAAGCATTTCAAGAAATACTACTATTCCAAGATGTATGAATTTAGCGATTCAATTTTTAACATAACGTCTTTTATTCGGCACAAAAGTTACATAATTGTTTTTTACTATACAGGCAGTCCTCGTTATACGCTTTAAGGTTTTGTATTTGAGCTGAGTTGTTTGGAGTGTAGACTACAGTTTATAATGTTAGAAGTTATTGGCGCGCTGTTTGTCATTTCACTCTACCCTCAAGGTCAGTGCTCTTATAATGGTATCGTTACTTGCTCTACCATTGTCTGGGTTTTTCTATTTTTACAACTTAGTCACATTAAGCTATCGTTCGCTGTTAGTAGCGAAAATATTGGTCATGAGTGATAATCTAATATGTAGTAAAAAACTTAATTTCTTTCAAAATATTTTACTGTAATTTTAATTTGGTTAAAACTATTCTACAGTTTTTATCTTTTTTCAACTTAATTTACTCAATTTATTTATATGTGAAATGTAAAGCACCTAAATATGTACTCACTTTTTATTTACTGTACTGTGTGTACAAAATTTAATCATTAGATTTTGTTGAGAATTTAGTCACTATAATTAATGTGAAAAACAAAATCGTTTGTTTTAATTACTAAAATCCATATATAAGCCTACTTGATCAATATCAATACTAAGCTATACTGTATAACGTTCTATTTTTGGCTATCGCGTCAGTCTGTAAATAGTCCCTGTTATACGCGGTTGGCACTTTGCAGGAACGCATCTACCTTGTATAACGCATTTTCTGTACTTAGTATAAAAATTATATTTAAAAAAATAACGAATGTGCAGCCTCTCAGCGCACCGTTTTGATGAAAAAGATGTAAACTTATACTTTCTTAAAGTGACTTGTGTTTTTAAAAGTAAATAAGAAAAAGGGTTCATATTCCTTGATCTTGTATACTTTTATATTAATAACTTGTAAAAATGTTTTAAATTGATATTTTAAAAATTATTTAAACTTAATGTGTTTGAAATGCATTGGAGAGTCTGGTACTACTGAAATCACCAAGTCCGATGATAAGTCAGGTGACTCTAGATTGACCAATTTAAAGATAACAACTTGAGACTTAGGGTGGAAGTTGAAAATATGCATTGTAACGTCTGTCAAGTTTGAATTCGATATATATATTTAAAACTGACCAATTTAAACCCGCTACACCTATGGATGTGATAACTATTTTCTGTGAACAAGGCGTACATTCATTTTTCAAGCAGTCCCGGTTTCATCAAATACAAGATATCGTCTTCAAAGTCTGTATAAAAGTTAAAAGTGTGCTCCTCGTGGCAGACTGCACTAAGTGACATTCTCTCAGGCGCAAGATGCAACTATTTCGAACAAATGCGTAAATTTGCATATTCGATTAATTATTATACTCAAAATCATCCAATCGTAATAAAACCGGCAACGTTGGAAAGGAAATGAATGAAACTTTAATTTTTGTATTTAAAACTTTTTCGTAAAACGTATATTTACATACTTAATCATCGTTTTAAAATAAGCAGATCGGGTTGTAGCTGTTTCCACACCTGTTGCTGTTTTGAATTTGCATACAATTGTACTATTATTTCCCACTTCTTCAAGACCATCTACACAAATATTTCTATTGCTATTATAAAGATACCATTGGAGTCGTCAAGATTTTATCTTTCTAATAGTGCCTTCCAATCAGATGTCACTATTTTACATGATTTATGACGAAGATTTCTGTAAACCCTTGCGATTGGATAGTTTTCAACCAATGAAACTGGCACATTTGTCAACAGAGATAACGCCTACAATTCCTTATGTTTTCACAGATTTCTTTATACCATTTTGTAGAGAATAGTTCGATCTTTCTAATGGTGGGAAGCAAACTAGATATAACCAGTTATTTGTTTGTCTAGACAGCAGTGGAAAGTACATAATTAGGGCATACTGGTGAGACCGTCCGGCGCCTGTCGCTCCCACGTTATCAAATGTCCCTTCCTTCCCGCTCTACATCGACCAGTGAAGTTTTATTAGATTGATTTCATTTTATTATTCAAATAAAGATAACTCAAACACTTTTGTGAACTAAGAAAAGACTAGTATACAGTTCTTTTCTTTGAAATAAAGTGTTTTCTCTACACTTTGTTATAATAATGTTTCATTTTTGGGCAAAGCATATATTAGTAGTAAATTACGTTTCAAACTAGGCCTAGTTTTGTTAGCAGTCGTGTAGTTGGAACATAAAAACTGGTGTTTTCAAAATAAGAAATTTGAAATTGATAAATGTTTTTATATAGTTCTATTTAGAACTAAATTACGAAACTTTTTATGCTTATGAAAAAAATAACAAAAAATGTTTCCTACTTGTTATGTAGGCCTTAAGTTGAACTTTTACCTTTTGTAACTGAACATTTTTTGTTTCTTGAGCTAATATAGGGGTTTTATGACATCAGGAATCGAATGAGCTAGGAATCTTATATCTGCAAAAATGTGCATAAACTCGGAAAAATGCGCATAAAAAAGGAGATGCTGCCCTCTAGCAGAAAATAAAGTAACTATAAAATGAACTAAATGCAGTAATATTGTAGCCAAAGTTTGAACTATAATATTTCAAATGTGATCCATGTTCTCTAGCAGAAAACCAACTAAACTTCAATATTGAATAGAAAATGTTAAAAAGCTTGTCTAGGAGATCCTGCTCTCTAGCAGAAAATAAGGTAACTATATAAAATGAACTAATCTTATTAAACGAGCAAATTCTTGTATGTTTGTTTATAAATTTATTTTGGTGATCTCGCTAACGGCTCGGATTTTGATGAAAATTTGCAAAACGAGCAATTCTTGTATATTTGTTTATAAATTTATTTCAGTTATCTCGCTAACGGCTCTAAATTCGCATATAGAGGTTTTTTGACGTCAGGAATCGAATGCACTAGGTCTTATGTCTGCAAAAATGCGCATAAAATTAAACTCTGAACTTCTTTTATATACCACCTTTGAAGTCACTAAGTTAGGCGAATAGGTACATTATAGATGCAATACAGATGTTTTAAAAACAGATGTAAATCTGTTAATTTTAGCTCCAGATGTTTATATACTATTTAACAAATATAAATCATTAACAATGAATCAGGTGGTATAATTTTCAACTTATTTCTTTATTAAAACACCAAACGTGACTAGAACATTATTTTTGAGCTGTTATAAACCTTTTCACCAGTTTCTGCATTCTTTGTATTTCTATAAAGATAATATAAATTATCTAATGATTATAATTATTATTTGTTATTTCTAAAATACATAAACAATATCAAATATGGCCTATTTGTTGGGTAGGTTACACAAACTACATGTACCTATAAAGGGTTTTGGACATCAGGATTCGAATGCGCTAGGTTTTATATCTGCAAAAAATTTTTAATAAAATGTTAGAACTAATCAAACTCATGTTTTTTTTTTATTATTTAAATAAACAGTTCATATGTAGGCCTACATAAGATTGAAAAATATTCATATTTATTCAGTATGCGATTCGTATACTAAAAAAATTCTATTTGTAACAGCAAAAAGGTTGTTTTGTGATGACATGTCTTAAAATATAATAATTTAAAGCACATTGACTTTTGAATTCGTACATTTTAATAATTAGCCTATCAATTGTTTCATATTTTCCATTCAAATTTACAGTTTTTTAAGATGTTTTATTTTATATAAATTAAATGTTAATTCTGTATACGAGATAAATAAATTTAAGATTCTTTTCCACTGAGTTTTAATAACCAAATATTTTATAAGATGGAAATACAACAAATTGTAAACACAGACCTATTATATTTGTTGTTAATAGTAGGTAAAAAAATTAAAAACATATTTATAGAATTTTCTTTTATACTGTTTCTTCTTTTTACCCACTTGATAAAGCTAACTAGCATCATACATAGGGTTGGGCGCTGTCTTCAGTAATAATTCCGTTGTTTGTTATTTTAACACCTGATCATTTTCCCCTACTTTTTACTTTAAACCTTTGGCAGACCGGAAAACTTTTGTAGTAATCATCGATCACCTTTAAAATAATTAGTTAAAAATAAAAATAATATTTAAATAAACTCATAAAAGTTGTAATAAACGGTCTGGATGAGAAATTTGTTTTTATAATCATTTTTTAATGTCAGAAATATTGTATCAACCATTTCCTTTCTCTTATGTCTGCCCAAACATGTGAATGTGTGAAATTACTTGAATAGGCAAGAATATAAAATAAAGATGAATTAAACTAAAGCACAGATAAAAGAATAACTAGTTTCTAATATTTTCTTTTATCTGTGACTGAAGCCACTGAAAGGAAAGAGCAAAAGTGTCCTTAGAATTCATGCAGTGTAATGAATGGAAAAGTTAACCAGTAAGTGACGATATTTTGCTTGTGTACTTACGTTTGTAAAGAGAATGTTAACTAAATAGCAGTTCAGTTATTCTGTATATCCTGTTCCAGTTTTGTTGTATTAATTTAGAGAAATAAATTAAGTGCTGGTATGTTATTTTTTTAACTTACTAATCAAGTATACTATTTTGTTAATCTTCAAGCTCCTATTTTTTTCTTTTTAGAAATTTTCTTTAAATATGTATTATAATGTCAGCATCCTTTTGGTAACACAGAATAATTGACACTTACAAAACGTTTCTAATTATGGACTTCACATTAACTACCTATACAATTCTCAAGTATTGCAGTTGAAGTAGCCTCTTGTGTAATAATCAGTGGTATTGTTGCTGAAGTAGTGTTTTGTGCTGAAATAAGGTGTGGATTGATACTTCAGTAACAATTAGCAATTGTTCATAGCAAGCAATTTACATTCTTGATAGTTCAAGGCACCTTTTTTGTATTGCTGTATTATGAACAGTATTGTTATTATGTTCATATATATTTGAGAATCTGTTTCAGCTTCACAATTTAGTTTTCTTAGAAATAATGTTTAACTAAAATAAAAATGTTATCCGACATTTCATAAATATAGTTATTTTTTATTTACATTGATTTTTTTCATTCTTTTGACTTAAAATTATTATTTAGAGACCTTCAAAAATTTTTTATACATACTCCTTGTGCACAAAAGTTAAAACTTTTGAACACCAACCCCTTGTTGCCTTCACACATCTGTTTGATGATAAATAATGTTAAACATCTAAATAAAATTGTTGAGTTTATAATATAACAAGAGTTCACAAAAAATGAAAAAAACTAAATAACATGACATAGTGACTCCTAAACATAAATCTGACCTAAAATAGTTGTTCTTTCGAAGTATGAAAGTAGCTTGGAAATGTCACTGAGAAAAAATAACATAGAAGTTTAGAGGTATAAAAGCAAGCTGATTTACTGGACAACACTGGAAATATCCTCAATCAGCTGAATATTATAAATGTTTATATTTATTTTTTATGAAGGTTTTTGATAACAGCAACAGGAAACAAGTTATTTGATAAACACAAGTTTTAACTCTAAATGGAGAGGGAGGAGGCTATTTATTTGGAGGGGTATAGTTGAGAAGTCAGTATTTGTTCTATTTATAGACCAAATTCTTCGATCTAAAAGTACAAACCTAAGTTTGAAAGAGAATCTTGTAGTTCTTGTTCAATATTAAGGTTGTCCAGAATTTCATTACAGCCATGGTGAAAACCCCGCTTCAAACAAATAGGAAGTTGCAACAGGATGCAGGGCAGATAAAGCTTCCTTGGTTCACTGTTGACATTGTACCAAAACTTTATAAGAGATTGTGAGGTGACTCTCACTTTTAGTGAAGAGTTGATGAAATATTGACAAGTTCTGCTGTTTCTTCTTCAGTTAAGTTCGTTTGTGTTTCAGAACTGAATGGGTTATCGATTCAACTAAATTTATTAGAATATATTATATTTTTATTATTTTTATTTTTTTGGTATATATTTGTCCAAGAAGAGCCTTAGTTTTGAAAGGCAGTAAAAAAGTATGCTGCTCATCTTTAAGTTTAACTTGGTAAATTAAAAAAAAAACTGATTGATGGAAGAAAATAACGCATAAGTGTTCACTTCCCTTATAATAACATAACTTTTTGAAAATCCTTGCCTTTTTAAGAGTGTTTCTGAAAATGTTTGGGAACAGTTTCGATAACTCCATGAAAATTGTAGGTCAGTTGTTCTGCTGCCAGAGCTTTCCGGTTGATTATACAGTGTCTAAATAACAATTGATGACTTGGTTCTAACTCAGATTTGTAGGTCCATGTTGCATCCTGCAATGGAACGGTCTCCATCCACACAAATGCCAACACAATTATTCCAATAAATACTATTTTCAACCTGAGACCATCTAAACAGCTTAAATAAAACCTTACCACAGTTCCAGATTTCATCTCTTTACAGAGCAAATACTCAACGAATCTTTTTCCTCCGTAATATACCTCACATAACACAATGAGGTAGGCATCTTTTAAAAAACTGTTGCCTCATCTAATTGAATCTAAGAGTTTTTACCTTTTAAACTGTTAAGGAGTTGATCGCTGTATCTTCAGCCATATCATCAATTATCAATTGATACAACTTATTGTATCATTAGAAAGAGGTATTTTAAATAATTTATTAGCAGCATTATCATCTATCTTAATTTTTACCATGTCAACTGCTGCAGGCAGTATGAGCTCTTCTGCAATTATGTGGGGTATTTGTATGATTTAAGAAGAGCGTTCCTATTTGACCTTTGACTGTTTGGTGAAGGACGATTTTTGTTGATAAGTTTTCTAGGAAAGAACTTTATATGTTTGCCATTTAAATGTGGGTGTTGATTTTAATTTACTTGGGAGCATACACTCCACAGCCAATACCTCCAAACAAATTAATCCTCATTATAATTTTTAGCAGAAGTTAGTAAAACCGCAATATAAGTAACCATCTTCATATTTTCTGTCCTTGGCTTTACGATTTACATCTTTTTTATTTGAACAATTGGCACTTCTACAATTTTATCAGTGCTTTGAGTTAAAAACGTTTCATTTTGTTCACTGTAATGTATGGGCCTAGTTGACCGAGCGAAGCGAGGTCTCCGTTTTAGCTCGACCGTTCGGCATTTCGTCTGTGTGTCTGTCTGTCTCACGATTACCAAACGCCTTGACCGATTGTCATGATTTTTTGCATGAATGTTCCTTATTCCTAGGCCAAGTGATGTATATATACGGTTTTTTCATTTTTAACCCCGTAAATAAAATAAAAATGGCGGCCGCACCGTTTCAGTAGAAGCTTTTTTCCAAAGCCAGTTTGTGGCTAGCCGTAAGTCGAATTGAAAAACTAATAACTTTTTGCGGGTGACAAATTTGATGTTCTACAAAATTGTTTCCTTGATTTTTTCCGTATCTCTAACGGTAAGCTCACAAATTGGCAGTAAACTTAAAATTTTTAAAAAATCGTCCCAAGTTTTTGAATTTTAACCATGTTTTTATACGTTTATTCTTTAGATATCTTCATAAAACCTTATAATTTTATGGAGAGGGAGAGAGAGAACGCTACCTGTTGTCTTGCTCTTTCCTGCGCTACATCAGTGTGGTCGCTGTGACTGTGAGTGAGTTGTGGAGGGAGAGCCGGGATAAGAAGCCCGATTGGCATTGCGTCGCATTTACTGAGTTGTAGTCCTTTACCAACTACATTCTCTTATTCATTTTGTTTCATTGTTGCACCAAACAGTATTTAGAGTCGAACTATTTTGTAACTTTATTAAGGAAGTGTTGCTGTCTTGCCCTTACTGGCACACTATTTTTAACCTAAGCTCAAAACCACATTTGTTATTTCAACGAGCGAGGTCTACTTTTCACAGAACTACTAGTAAAATACATTCAAAATAATTGTAATAATCACAACTTAATAAAATAACGTCATGTACAAAGAAAGTAAACTAATAAACCACACTGCAGTGATTTTTATACTCGGTGAAATGTTGTGGAACTATCTAGAAACAGTAGAAGAGTCGAGACATACAGCACATGATGAATTGTTGCGATATCTGTGCGTGGGTTCCTATCGATACGACGCAACTAGTGATGTATGGGGGCGATTAAAGTTACTTAGGGAATAAAGTTTATGGAATTAAAAAAAATTTTATATTAACAATTAAATTGTAATATAATTATGAATACTGTTTACATGTATTTACATCCAAACGGTAATCGAAATAAAGAAAACACGATAAATATCTGTGGCATGAATTATGTTTTTATGCTATCAATTAATAAACTAATCTATATTAAATTATTAGTGCCAACAAGAAACATGTTACACTAAAAATTAATGTTTTTTATAATTAAATTGGATATACTTGCTATGCATTCAAGTTGAGTTAGTTTGAATTTGTTATAATTAGCACTTTTAATTTCCAAGAGCGTCACAGGTGGAAAATTTGTAAGGTGCCCTGGGCTTCCGGGGTGCATGGTTTTGGGAAACATTGACTAAACTATGACGTCAAAAATAAAGTTTTTTTCGTATAAGTGATAACAAAGGAGAAAATATAAATGTGTATGCGTCTAGACGGGGAAAGGTCAATAAACACCCGATTTCAATGCCTTTTTCCGAAGGATTTAAAGAGAGAATATCTAGGCCCTGGGCCGGATTTAGCATTTTGGCGCCCCTAGGCCCAATAATTTTTTCCGCCCCCTAGTCTTGTTAATGTTACTTCCCCAAAAACCTTTATTAAAAAATTATATCAGGCCTATATAATTAATAAACCTAAATAATTAATTATCAGGTCTTAATCACCACTTCACGATGCAATTTTATCATTGCAAGTTTTTTGAGTAATCTATTTGGTACTGGGCTTAAAAAAATGCAGTCTTAAAACACTTTTAGTAATTTTATGAATTAAATAGTGAGCTCACGTTTATGGGACTGAAACAAAACGATCCAACCCGCAGAGCATTCCCGCAACAAAGCATGGCCATTGCTATGTTAATAACTTAGGTTTTGTTCAATTTAGTCATTTGGACAAATAAGTAAAAAAAACTCTGTAATACATTATAAAATAGGTTTAATCTCAGAAACACAGCTTACATGAAGTATTTTGATAACGTGACACAAAAACTGTGATATAAAGTAAAACTAGATATTTTGTATGTTTTCTTAAGGCAATAGATGTACAGTAGAATGGATGATAGTTGTAACGAAGTTGATGCGTAATGTTGAAAAATAGTTTAACTTTACCAACAATTATTTGTTCCAATGAACTTCAAAATCAGAATGATTTTTTTGTAATCAATTCAAAATATATGTTAAGTTATGGCTATTTATTTTTATTTCTAGATATTTATTTCTCTCGGCCGTGCGCCCCCTGGGAGCTTGCACCAATAGGCCCGGGCCTATTGGGAAATCCGGCCCTGTCTAGGCCCTAAACTATGAACAACATTTTCTTTTAGTTTTTGACATTGACAAATCTGTTTTCAATTTTTTTAAAGCGAGGGAAACTGATGTAATGATGTTTAATTTATTGCGTTTTGTTTATTCAAATTTTGGTTATAGATAATATACGGGTCTTTAAAATATAAAAACATTTCTTATTTTGTAATAAAATTGTTATTACATGTATTTCTTTATTTGTCTGCACATCCCATATACTTCAAAGATAGCCCTAATACAGAAAGAGCCCAAATGGGTGTTTTGTAGTAATTTGTGTTTTGTTTTATTTGATATTAAGGTTTATTGTACAAGTTTCTTAAGATATAAGTTATTTTTAGTTTATGTTAAGTTATATTGTAATTTAATCATGTAGGCCTACATATATGTATAGTTTTTGT
>JAGFPH010003310.1:144829-156415 GCA_018207615.1 Philaenus spumarius | reverse complement strand
CTAGTTTTGCTTTTGCATAATAATATTTGCAAGTTGCAACCGCACAAATGGAACCACCTTTAGGTTTATTAATTGATTTTCTATCCATTGTAGGCCTAAATAATATATTTCTTCTACCTACACTTCTAAAACACTTTATATACACTAATTTAACGCGTATAAACGTAAACGACAGAGCTTTGATAGCTTTGATCACTGTCTAAGTATACTAACAACTACGTCACAGCCCCCACTCCACTTTTTTTGAAATTTCCCGAATGAGGTAACGTTTCCTTTCTAGAGACCTTGCGGGTAAACCGGAGCGTGTGTGACAGCCATTTCAGGCAAACCTGCACAAGTAAACCTACGCAGGCGACCGGAGAAGAATCGAAATTCAATAATTTTTACCTGCAGGGGTGTTCTCACATGAGCGTGTGTGTGGGCCGTCTTGTATACCTGCACAGATTTGAGTCAGTTGTGGCCAATACTCCGACTAGAGAGCTTCGTGTTGTGCTTACTCCATTGTTTTCGTCTTTTTTTACTGTTCATAACCACTAACAAACCCACCAAAGCAATCACGCCATCTTGTTGGCTTGTCATTTCTCAACTGTAGAAATCCTTCACCCATCCGGTTTACCGTAGCGTGTGTGAGCTCTCGCGGTATCGATCTATTAACTGAGCCACCATGATCACACCAGATATTGGATCACATTTCTCACTTGTAATTAAATAAAATTTACCTTTTCTGGGGAAGTGCGTAAGCATAAAAGTTAATACCAATTTAAAATAATATATAAATTTCATATATATTTAAAACCTATGAGTAGTGAGTACCAAAACCTAAGTACTGTACTCAAGCAGTGATATGGTAAACACATTAAATTCTAGGTATTCACACTATTATCGTCTCTATTTATTGCAACAGCTGTAAACACAAACTACAAATAGTTCGTCGATAAATTTTAAGAATCGCAATAAAGTATTTACTTAAATTGCTATATCATTACAGGTGGTACAAATTCGTTTAACGTTCAAAGCAGATATTTCTCTTAACAATTAAAGTAGTTTTTACTTTTTGTATAGAGATTTATAGTTTTGTTGAAATTAATATGTTTACAAAAGTGTAAAGTTGTTGATACTCTAGGCAGAGGATATATGTAGTTATAAAGGTAGCTACTAATATGAACCGTTGTTTCAATTATTTAAAATTTCTTATCCATTGATTATAACACATTTGTAACATGTGACAAAAATGTAATACAAGAAGTTTGTATATGCCTTGTGTGCTTTTTAAATATTAGAATCCACTTTTTACAACTCTGATTTATTTTCTTTTTTTTTTAGGAAATGGTCAAAAAACTTTATTACTATTCTTGCTGAAATATTATGTTTTTATCATCAATATGTGGAGACATCACCTGCCTTAAAATATCAGTATAAATATTCTTTCGGATGTGAAGTAAGTACCAGCAATATGATAACGGAAATACACGACTAAAAATCATTGAATTTAAATTGTAGTGTTAATTTAATCAAACGAAGAAGTACTTGGTTCAAAATCAAACTTTATGACGATGAACATACCTGAATAATTAATTAGTTAATGTTGCTTTTACAATAAACATAATTTAATTTCAGTAAGCATTTTTGTTAAAATTAGTAACTTTTACTGTGTTTTATTATTTTTATACAAAATGTGTAATAAAATATTTTTATAAATTAATATATCACTAAAATATTTATTAGTCCATTATATAGGTATGGAAAATTATTACTAATTTTTGGCCAAATAGAAGTAATAAAATACGTTATCTTTATAAAAGAACAATAGCTTTGCGATGACAAAATTATCTGCTTTGACATAACAGAAAACTATACAAACCTGATTACATTTGACAAACTGAAATAAACTATTTTTTATAAATAACATACGATTGCTTTAACTTTATAGGCATCAAGTACATGTTTCATCTATATAATAAAAATGAATTGCTGTTTCTTTGAAATCGCATCAATTGAGAACTGATGGAACAATTTGGCAATTTTTTGTTTTAAAATGTTCGTAATAGTCCGAACTAGGTTTTTATATAAAGAAAAATTTGAAAAGTTTCCCTAAAAATTTCAAATTTGGAAAAAACTAAACAGCCTCTTTTGTATGGACTCAAGACCATAGCGCTCAAAAATAGCTGTTCGTATAAAATGCTTAGTAACACATGTTTGTTTACATTCATTACCATAGCAACTTTAGCAAATTTATAATCAGTTTATTATTCTTCAAAACCTATAGCTTTTTAGATTAGATTGACAAATTAAAAGCAAACACAAACAAAAATCAATAAAACATGCTTAGGCCTACTATATTATAATTCAATTTAAACATCGGTTGTTACATATTATTATAAATAAAACAACTGTTATGGATCAAAAACTGAACATAATTTTAGGTTAGGCCTACAATGAACCAAAACACTTTTATTTTAAACCAATTTCTCTAATTTAGAATCGGGTTATTATTCTTCAAAAACCAAAACAGCTTTTTTAGGTTAGATTGCCAAACAACACAAACAAAAATCAACGAAAAATGCTTACTGTATTATAATTAAATTCAAACATCGGTTGTTACGTATCTATTTACTTACATATATGCTGTTTACAATATTGTTTATATAAATTGTTGACATAAACAACATTTGCAATTCAATAACTTAAGTCAAAAGAATGAAATTTAATAACTACCCTTAAAATTAAATAAAGCAATAGCTAAGTATTGCCGGGTCCACTAGTTTAGAAATAAAATTGAATCATTAACCCAAAACTGAATTCATATTACAGCTTGCTATTTTTTGCACCTACTTAAAGCTGCACAACAATACCAGTTTTTTGAAATTTACATTTGTTGTATATTATAAAATAATAATGTTTCATTTAAGAACATAAAAAGTGTTTAAATTGTTCTTATGCGTTTATTATTATTTTTTTGCGAAAATAAATTAAAATTTATTGTAATTAATTACAAACAGTGCTCCGATTACACGTAACATTAAGTTAATTTGATGATTATTGTTAATAATTCATTCTAAATACATATTATAAAATTCAATAATAAAAAAATGATATAACATATATACTGAGACACGTAAGCAATTTACCTTGCACTTTACTTCGAAGGTGGTCTTGAAAGAGTTTTTTTTTTAATGGAAACATACATTAACATTACTACTATGTAAATCGAATTATTTCTAAATAAAAGTAATGTTCACTTTTTCGAAGGACATTTTCCGATATGCAATTTTGATACTTGATTAATAATATATGTTTATTTTCTAATCGTGAAAGTTAAGTTGTTGGTGACCAACTGAATGACTATGAACAAAATATGTAGCTCCAAAAATATAAACTTTTACGGGTACGATATTAAGCTTCATATTAAAATACCACTTTCCATTATTTTTTATAAAGCTACCGTCTAATTTAATGTATTAATCGATAGTCCCTAAAAGTAACGAATAATGTAAACAATATTCATATACAGTTGCTTTATATTGAGACAGTGGTACCAAAGTAATTTGTTAAATAGCAACGTATAAAATGTTGTACAATTTATATATGATATTGTATTATCCTAGTAGTCATTGATTTAAACTAAAAGGAAAATAATATTGGGTTTAATAATAATAGAATTAACTGTTTTCAAAAGATTCAAACTTTGTAATAACGTTGTATGGTGTAAAATGTATGTGAATGTAGTTATATAAATATTTGTATTATATTATTTGTACTTGAATAATACATTTAATAAAAAGCTTGATTCTGTTAAATTTGAAAAATAAATATATTTGCAATATATTTCAAGAGATAAAATTCTCTAACGATAAATTTAGAAGCATTATATTTTTAATTTTTAATTAATATAATATATATATAATAAACATCCGTCAATCAACATACTATTTTTACGAAATGTACCTAATAATATATAACATTAGATAGGTGCAATGAAAAAATTGTTGTTATAATTTGTATAAAATAATAAATAAACAATTAAATTGTCTTACCAAATATTTATTAAAAAAGTAATAAATAACTGTTTCAAACCGTGTAATAAATCATCGTTAAGTTAACAATGCATAGGATAATAAATACCGATATGAGCATGTTCTATAAGCGATAATATACACTTTATGGTGTGCATTACCAATTATTAAAGACAAGCGTGAATATTGTACAGTAATTTGGGCTCTATTTAAGTTTAGTGGTGTGTATATTTTGGTGTAATTAATATGTTCACATTACATTTGTGCTTAGACGTGTATTTCATAGTAGAAAACGTTTATTAGACCTTATAAAATTTATCAAATAATTAAACATATTTTATAATATAATATAAGCTAACTCATTTACTTTATTAATTTGTGGTTTAAATACGTGATAGTATTACACAAGTTTATACGAAATGAGCAATCGAATTTGATGTAAACTTTAATGACTTTAATGATCTTAAACAAAAATCTTTGGAAATTAAAGATACTGAATCACGGAGAGTATTATTAAAACTTTAAATAAACACAATCTACCATAACGTATAATATGTTTACGAAATCCATGATAAATTTTATTGTTAATATATTTAAATACTAACTTTTAGTGTCTTAACAATAACTTTAGTTGCATTACTACGATTTTAAATTTGTAATAAGACAACAACCCTTACATATGTATACGAGGAATTTATATATATCTTTTTAATTTCTACACAAATTTAATATTTTCTACAATATATTATATTTATAATTGCTGTTATTAATAAAATTTTAATATATTTCTATTGTAGTGTGACTACAGGATGGAACCTGATACAGTATATAACCTAGATGAAATAAAACAATAACACACAATCTCACAACAAATACGCCCAATAAATCAAAGTACAACTCAAATAGTAATAGGTGTTTACTTATTAGTATATAACCTGTTTTGCCGATCATTGTTAATGCGTTAGATTTATGTTACAGTACTTAAATAGTACTAATAAACACGCACCACAAACAAATTAAACAATGCCTGAGACTATATCTTAATTATTTTGCAACAGTATTCACACCACAACTTTTTAACTTTGAATCAAATAACAAAGTCACATTATTCATTAAAAAATTAGGCAAACATAAGTCGTCCAGCTTTCTTTCCCTACCAAATTATATAATAAAAATCATGCTCCTCCGATAGTAAACATCATCATCGCAACCATTATAAAACAGAAACATTCAAGAAATATCATGCAAATAATATTATAATAATACAATCAACATTATTGACTGTCCACAAGATGTGGATAATAATAATTTTAATGAAATTAAATTTTATCGTTTCCAGTTTTAACTTAAGGTCTACCTCACTGTAAATCGCATGGCAACGACTTGCCCTAGTAGAATGTATACTATCCCACTTACTGTTACCTTATCAACTGCCACAAGAAGGTTATCAGTTGAAATCGAAATTGTTCTAAGTCAGCTAATAACTGCACAGAATGATTTTCCGGGAAATACTGATTTTAAAAGACCTAAAATTATTTTCAAATGCCTCTTTTAATCAAATATTATATACACGGATATTTTCCATATTTTTATTAAATATATAATACAGAAACTTGAATGTAAAAACAATTAATAAACTTTCCTAAATTGGAGTCTAAAGAAATATAAGAACTATTCTCCTGAATTGTGTTACCAATACCTTAAGACTTAAGATTGGTAAAAGGTAATTACACTGACACAGATTTAATGAATTAGGATCCATTTAATATAGAAACACATCTAAACAATAAAGTCTAAACAAATATACCCGATAATGATTCACATAATTTTGTATGATTAAAGTTTGTTTATACTGTACAACGATATTTTATAGACATTTTTGTCGTAAGAGTGAGTCGAATTTTTAGTTATACAAATTTAGTAAAACTTGCATGAAACGGTCTGACGGTTATATATCTAACACGATACGTATATTTTTTATTTAAAACTATATACAATAATAAATATAAACAAAATATTTTAATGTGTAATTGTTTACCTTGTGTTTTCGTTTTGATTTGTATGCTTACTATTGTTTTTTTTCTCATACAAATAAATTATTAATTTACTACTAAAAGAATAAAGTGCAGCACAAAAATCCTCTACTGTTGTCTAGTTAATGTTTTTCATAGTTTTTGTTGTTCTCTTTCCAGCAATAAAATGGTTTATCTATTTTTAGTAATGATAAAAATGGGTACCAAAAAATATTCATGTTATAAAAAGTAATAATTATATAAGTTTTATCAATGGATGAAGAAGAGACATTCTTGACGAGAATATGACGTTAACGTAGGCTTAAAGTGATATAACTTTGACGTAAAATCTAATTATTGTGACAGCTTTCCTTTCGATTCAGAACTTCTCTTCTGTAAAATCCAAACAAATTTAGAAAAAGGCACGTTTTACATTTCGAACAGATTGGTTCATAAAATTTTCCTTTTTGGAAAGGATAATAGCGCGAGATTTAGGTTAGTTTATACGTTACTGATTGTATTTATTTATTCTAAAATGTAAAATGATTCATTATGTTTCACAATTACTACAGTTACACTACAAACAGAGAGCACTATGTAGCTCCAGATTTTGTACAACAATGAGTAGGTTGTTTACTTGGAATCAGCTGTTTTGTTGTAATCAGCTGTTTAATAACCATGGTAACCCGTTTTAACAAAAATTAAATTTTCTGTAATTTTGGTGTCAACGTGTTATTATTGTTGTTGTACTTAGTCACTAAATATGCCTATTTAATTTTTAGTGACAGTTTAAAACTGAGAAATTATTATAATAATGCTAAACATTATTAGTTTGGTAAGCCTAATTTAAAACCAAAGTGCAATACGTTGCATTTGAGGTTAATTTGTTCATAAGTTATTATTTAATTGTTAGTATAATTGATATTAGGCTATTAATTAAATAGTATGTACTTTTCTTAGTTATCCTTCAGAAAATTAAGAATAAATTATACATCATGTCATTTGTCTTAAAATTGTCTAACTTTTTCGTGTCTTAATTTTTTTCGATAAAATTTGTAGTTTATTAATTATTTAATATTAATAATATTCACATGCTGAATAACGTGATAAAGTTTGTTCATATGGTTGTAAGACAACCTGTATTAACAATTACTGAAGTTACAGCATTGGGACTAATTTTATTAAATTTATATGATCATTTTACGTAAATTAAATTAAATTAAATTTTACACCTTAATTAACGCCCTACATATTTCAATAGGGATTCGTAATCTGTGAGTAATCTGAAACACGGGTGAAATCTTTCGCTAGCTGTAACTCTCTAACGAAGCATTTCCAGAACTATGAATAAATTAACTTTTTTCGTTATTTTTGATAGTGGAATCAGCTCAGAAAGTGCTCGGAATATTATGCAAATAACTTATTATTTTAGCTCAAAATAACTTTAAAATATTTAGTTTCTAGAGTAATTCTGGGTATTGTTGACAACTACAAAGAAATACATTTTTCCTTTTTTTGGTCAATATCTCTGTTGTCCTTGGAGCTACAGAAAAAATAAAAAAAACATTGAGTTTGTCATTAAAAAAGTAAACTTTTTTGTCTCCTGTAATAGTTTTGTAAAGTTATCGGTTTTTGAGATATTTAACTTTAAAAATTAATTATAAACGGCCACCATTTTTAAAATATTTCAAATATTGTTATAATTGTTTGTACAGTGATAAAATGTTACGCAAAAAATAGGTGTACAAAGTTTGAGCTCAATATCTTTTCTACTTCTAAAAATATTAAGTATTTTGTAAAAAAACACATACAGACAGACATACCGAAAACGGAATGAGATAGGACACATGTTATATTACATTTTTTGTTTCTTTTGACATGCTAAATAACGTGACAAAGTTTGTTCATATGGTCGCAGGACACCCTGTATAGAATTAAAATGTATTACTGAAACCTTGCTGTAATTTTATTTATGTAAACTAGTCACAAAATGGTATCAATTAATCTAACAATATAATATTTCAACTTGTGACAGTTAGTATTGGTGTTTATAAACCAAATAAATACATTAAATTAATAACTGTTAAATAATTTAAAGTTATTATCTTTTAAAATAATGTACAAAAAATATTTGAGTGATTATGATTGTGTTGGTATATATCCATTATTCTAAGTAATTGCCATAACACACGTTACGTTTCACAAGCGTTGTTTTATTTTAGCAGTACAATAATAGGACATTGATTTCATGTCATGTTTGATTACGTATAAAGTTTAAACTTAACGCAATTTTGATTGTATTATAATAAAGAATAGTGCATTTACGTATCATGGACTTAAAACTTATTTGTATCCCAATTAGATTGCAAAATAATTCCAGTAGATGGTATCAACTTATTATATAACAATAAATTATTGTATAATTTTGTTCCCGAAATATGGGCTCGAAAAAGCAATATAATTAAAGTACAGTTGTCCGTTATAGAATTGTGTTCCCGAAATAGGGGCACGAAAAAGCATAAACAAAATTGTTAAAGTACAGTTCACAGTTGTAGAATTGGCTTAAGTAAAAATCCGCTGTGGTTCCTGGAATTTCCGGTTTTATAACTAATTTTGTAAAATTGGATTTATCTAGGTCTACTGCGGGATAGCATCGTACAAGTTGAGTTAATCGGGGCGTTATCTGCTGAACTTTACTGTTGAAACTCGGCTTGTTATAGATGAAAAACAAACTTAGAAAAATATGACATGAATTAATAGGGGATGCAGAATCGAGGAATAGTTTGTATTTGGGGTTTCTTTTCTAAACGCATTACGCTGACCACGTATGTTTTTTCCGTGAGATTACCAAATCAATATGTATGTTACGTTAATGATATTAACATATAGTATATGGAAATTTTCAAAATTCCTAGAATTTTAAAAACGAAAGGTTTTTAGACTTTACAAGAGAAGGGCTAAAAATAATAAATGTTGACTAATGAAATAGTGAAATTTAAGAAATGTAGAAAGTTGGTAAAATAAAAAAGTTTAAACTTTAATAAAGTATAGAAGGAATACATTTTTTTAAAGTGTAAGGGGGTTATAGAGAACGAAAGGAGTACATGAAATTAAAACAAAATTTGGAAATTTAATTAGTTCTAAAGGGTGATAAATTCCACACCATAAAGGTAAAATAAAAAATGTAATTACATTTTTTAAGCATTTATTAAAACTTAAAAGGGTATTAACTAAGTAGAAATGTATAGAAAATCTAGTACCGGTATATAAAATAAATTTTAGGAAATTCATAATCCCCAAACAAGTATAACATCGTTAAATTCCCAAACACCAAAACCAGAAGAAAAACTGAACAGATTTAAGTGAAACTGCGGCTAGAGTGCAAAATAAACACGAACGAAAAACTGGGAAAAGCAAAACCCAGAGACTTTTCCGGTCGCGAGAAAAGCACGAGTGAGACGCGATCTCGAACTAGACACCGCACGACCGCGAATCAAGTTCAGAAAGAAATAATACATCGAACGCAATCCAATAATGTCACGCGCGTAGAAATCAGATGTATCCGCGAGAATTTACGAACAAAAAGGGAAGAACAATGGTTAAATTCGTGGAAAAAATATAACAGATCAGCGGATCACAAGATACAATAGGAAGCTTGGAGACAAGTCTACCAACTTCAGTATTAATTAAATTCGATGAAAAGCATTAGTTTTATTAAAACAAAGGTGTAGCAAATTGGGAGATAAAAGGAGAAACTACTGGACACTACGGAATAAAATGTAGGATTAAAACATGATAAAAAAATGTATTTTCAATAGGGAAAAAAACATAGGGTAATGAACGTAAAGTTAGCAACGAATCTAGCCCCGGAGGAAACCCTAACCCCGGAGGACGAAGATAATTTTTTTATTTCTAGATTATTGGTGCGTGACAGTAACCACGTAACTGCGACGCTTTTTTTTTATAAAATACTTCAGTCGAGTAAGATGACTTATTATTCTCTTCGTAAAACTAAAATAATAATTTTACATGTGTGACTCAGAGATAGTACTACAGGACGAATAGAATGTCAGCATAATTACGAAGTTTACTACGTAAAATCAGTGGCAACTTAGTTACAATAATTGTTTTTATTGATAATCTGGAAGAATTCTACAGGACTCTGAATTCCACTTCTACGGAATGAACAAACTTCAGGACTTGTCTCCAGGATACCATCAATCCTCCATTTATCACGAGTCAACTTGACTATATTTATAGATACATTGGATGATTTGTGGTATATTACACACTTACAAAAAGGCTGACACTTTAAAACTTTACAATTAAATTAGTAGATAAATATATGCTTTAAATTATGTTATTTATTAGTGCATATTTATCATTAGCAATACTAATTTATTAAAGTTAATAATGGCAATAATGTATAGTTATATATTTTTAACATCGAGGAGTAACTAAAGGTAAGCATTATATTATTCTTATCTATAACAATACAAAATAGTACCACAAGGTGTTAAAACATCAAATGTATGAATGTATAAATTAAGATGTTTGTTTTTGTGATAGTTAATTAGGTAATCATCCTATTCATTTAAATGCATACGAACTCTACATTTTGTCTAATGTCCATACGATTTACAATCATTGAACTTAAATAGCATAGGTTAACATAAATAACATGTTTTGATTGGGTTATTAAAATTACTTATACTATTTGCAATCATTTAATCTTGTATAAGTAATCGTAATATGTAACTCTAAATATTTGTTCATACCTGTTATGTATCTAATGCATACAATATATCTCTTAGTTCAAATATTGCCAAACACTGCAAACTCTTAACTCAATTGATCATCTGTACAAACAGCTGATAAGATAAACCAACTTTTGTGTGTACCGGCATTATCGGATCTGAGTTCATGCAGGATTGTGACCGCTAATCTCTCTGTCTTCTAGACTCGTTTTTAAGTCTTATATATAAGCCATTTTCCATGGGCGTTGTCCCGGCTACCTCTAGTTTTGTTTTCCCATAAAGTTATTAAAGGTTAATTTAAGTTTAATATTCTTGTTATTGTCTATAGTACTTCAAATAGTGTCAAGTGCGGGTTTATGGACGCGAGTGTCGTGATAAGTTTTGGGCTGGTCAGCCATTTCTACAGACCACGGTTATCGCCCGTTTACGATATTAGAAGAAGAAAACCTTACGGAAAAACGTGAAGTGGAACTAAAGTGGAGTTTTTTAATATGGTAAAAGAAACCTCGGTCCTCCGATCTCCGTTAACGTAAGTACATATTATGATCTATTCAACAAATAGTATTTTACGAAATATTAATAACATTACTCAACAATACCCGTGAGTGTATACATAAAGATTCTTAACGTTAGCTACACTTGATGGAGCTTTGAGTTAAAACTAACCCCACTACTAAAAGAAATACTGTTAAACTGCCTATAAATAAATAAATGTTAATTTAAAGTAAACACGTAAAACAAATACATTAAAAATTTGAAATTTTATTAAAGCAACGTACATGTGTAACAAAATTAAACATCCGC
>JAGFPH010003310.1:111142-144729 GCA_018207615.1 Philaenus spumarius | reverse complement strand
TGATTAACAAATTTGGATAGGCAGGGAAGGTAGACAGTTATTTTAAATTGTTTTTTTGTGTGACCAAAATAATAAAAAAAAATTATATAATATTATAATTACATAGATATCATTACTTTAAAACAAATAATACAATATTACAATCTATTACTAGTAATACTTTTTAAAATTTGCATAAAAAAGATGAAACCACTATTGTTTGAACTAAATGCAACATTATTTTATATTAGTAAAAAACAATGAAGTTTATATTAACTGGTTTTATACATAATAAAACCTAAACAGCATTCTGAGATTCTGATTTCCACACTAATGAAACAAAAATTCAAAATTGCAGAAACAAAAAATTTTAATGAAAAAGCCTAAAAAAATCAAAAGAAAGTTATTTTATCACAGTTTGACTGATGAGTCAATGTAAGGTATTGAAAACCTTTGTAACGATGCCGATTAGATGATGTACCAGGAGCTCTTAATCAAGACCTTTGTTCTGTATGTGGGGAATTTGGAAAAAAAACAATGAACTATGGTTTAGATGTGTGTTGTGTTCACATTGGGCAAATAAGGAATTGCAGTGGATGGGATGAACCAGATGAATACCTTTGTGATATTTGTAAAACATTTAATTCATAAGATGAGTTTAGTTGTTAAAATGAAATAATAAAGTGGTAAATGCTATTTCAATAATAAGTATTTTATATGAATCCTACACATTCTAAATTATGTAGTTATTCTTACTCCGACTCTTAAATTTAATGTATTCGGTATTACCCCACACCATAGGGCAATTTCGAACACTATATGATGAATTAATTTTATTAAAGAACTATAGTAATAATTTTTTTTAATTTTCAACGATACACATTAAAAAACAAACAGTTAAACTTCCGTGTTTTGATAGTTAAGTTGTTTGATTTGTATGTGCAATGTGTATGTTTTTACTTATGTGTTTACCATTACTCTTCGCTCCCTTAATTAACAAATAAATTAAATATGTGCATGCAGTAATAATCCAAGTGAAAATCTGTATAATAAAATAAAAGTAAATCTGAAAGAGAATAGTTTGGATAAAAATACGTAATAAAAATTTACCCGAACCATAAAGTTATGGATTTACATATAAAATCGTTACCTTAATTATCATAGCAAATATTCAAAAGTAACTAACATTTAAGATTAATTAAATTGTTAAAGCTAGTATACAAATTTAAATGATAAATATTTATAATTATTATCAGGAGTAAATGTGTACTATTTTTCTAAGTGTTGTTGACCAGCAACCGCAGAAAACTAAAAGGTGTGAAAAGTGAGAAGTGGAACAATAGATTTTGAAAAAAATGTATTATATCTGGGGAATAATAAGGAGTAGAACTTCATTTGTAATTTAAAAATATTCATTATAACATATAGAATAAAACGAAAATTTCTTAAATGTTATCTGTTCAGCCAAAGTGTATTTCTGAACAAAGTAGCCAATTGGTTTTACGAGAAGCTAGAAGCTAATTTTTTGTTCTGACGTAAAAATTAAGTTGGACTATTTTAGCAGTAATAAGATTAGCCTAAGTGATGGTAGGTGGGGTGCGGATTATTATGGAAAACAGATAATTAAGTTTTTGAGTTTACCCAAAAAGAATTTACTCCTAAGGAGAACAAGTATTCCTACCAAACCGCAAGTAATTGTATAAAAACGTTTATAGATAACAAATATACATATAAATATAATCTTAGAGGTTACAGTTAAATCGGGATCTTGGCACCAGTACTGGTTCGATTTACTAGATATTTTCTGAATGAAATATCATTACCTGAGTATTGTTGGAGCAGCGTGTGAAGTCACCAGCCATAGCGTGTCACGTAGATAATTCTATACATTCTAATGTATTGAGAATTTGTCTTTGTAATATTAAGGTATATCTTTTTCATGTTTTCTACTTCTGAATGAATTACAAATTATCTTGTTACAAACAGACTATTTTAAATAAAAACTATAAATTACATGGTGGTATAGAATATTCAGTGACGGTCAATAACTGCACTTTTTTAAATTCATTTCCATTTGTGCTTTAAAATGTACTATTCAATATTTTCATATAATATTGTACAGTTCTATTCTAAACGAAAACAATACTTTTAAAAATTTAAGTTAAACAAATTAATAGTTTGTTTAAATAAATCAAACTGGTAAGTTCCAAAACAGTGTTTTATTTTAACGATTTTTATTTTATATATTAGTATTTATTCTTGTCAGAGAAATTTAATATAGATGTTGAACAACAATACATTATACATTTAAATGTGAAACTTATATTTTGATGGTTCTTTAAATAATATCACTTCAGCAATAAACTTGCATTTTAAATTTAACTACCTTGGTTGTGAGATGTTTACTTTCCTAACAGTTAATGAATTATAAGATGACAAACATAAATGTTCAACGAATTTATATTCCTAATTTGACAATAAATAAATAACAAAAACATAATTATTCCAGATTTTTAAATATAAACACATAACCAATTAATATATTTGTTGTTGTATTATGTTGGTCATAATTTGGAAAAAAATATTAGAATATTATTACAATAATTTATATATTACATTAAAATTAATAAATATTTAAATGCCAACATAACACGAAAAAGTAATATGATTTCACAACTGATCATTAGGTTACATTACATTATATAACGTTGGCTAGTCACGTACAAACTCCGTTAACATGGAAGCAATTCAGCAGGAAGTTAGATTTGTTGTCGATTTCCTGTTCAATCAACATTCTACGTTTAAATGTTGTTCACAGTATTTCGATTTAAGTCCAATTACGAAAGACACCAAAAATGTGACTACTAAAAGAGTTCTTTTTGTTTTGTTTTATTGTTTCCTCGCATAGAGTAAAGGTTTGCAGTCATCAATAAAATAAGCAGACAAAAGATTTTGTTTTTAGTTTGAGATAATATTCACATGGCCTCCCTTTCCAAAACTCAATATATCAATTTTTTTCGAAATCGAGTTTTTGGTATCACTGTGTAAAGCTTGTTAAGAAAGGAATTCAATGATGTACTGCAATCTTTCCTAAACTCACACTATCCGATTAAAATTTAATGCTAAAAACCACGTATCATACCAAAACTAACTGTAAATTTGGCGTATTTTGTTCCAAAACTCACATTATCCACTAGCCAATAGAATCGCTTAGTGACCAAAAAAAACGTATCATTCCAGAACTCACTTTTTCCAGTCAACCAATCAAAATCGTATGTTCTAGTCATGTGAATTGATGATTTTGTGTTGTGTTAGTAATCTTGTTAAGTCCACTTTTGTAAATAAGGTGTATGACAATGTTTGTTCTTCAGTTTTATCAATCAATAAATTAACAATAATTTATTATGAGTCTTATTATAAATATTAAACCTGTTGCAAGAAATAAGAACAGAAAGCGAAAGTCAAACCCAGAGGAATAGCAGACAACAATAGCGAAGATAAACATGTAAGCAAAGTTCCTTCTAGGTTGTACTAGGTTAGTTTGTTTATGTTTATAATAAATAAACAATACTATAATTAATAAGGTTAGAATATGATATGTTTGTATAACAATAACCATCGAAGCAGTGTGTGTAATTTGGTACCTAGGCTATACTTGAACAATAGTTCAACAAATTTTAACTAGGCCTATATTTTTGTTTGTTTTAGGCACATGCCATCGCATTTACCTGAGTTGCTGAAATGCAGTCATAATTAATGGACCAACCTTCCGATGCATATCTTTGAGAATGGCTGACATCAAGGAATTCCACGATACGTTTTATGCGAGTTCAGTGAAAGTTAATTAAGACACTTTTATATTAAAACATATTGAAGTATCAGATAAAAAAAGAAGAAGGTCAACCAAAGGTGGGGAGAAAAGTGTGTGCATCAAGTATTTCGTGAAAGTGAAGGGTACTAAGGAGTTTAAGTTACAAGTGTGCCAGAATAAATTTTTGAAAGTATTACACATTAGTAGATTCTGTGTTAATAATATTGCAAAGAATTATTCCAAAGCAGGACAACTGCTAACTGCGAGTAGAAAGACGTGGTGGGGCAAGGCAGGATGAACTTTTTCGACGTAAGAAAGACAGTGTTAAAGAATTTATCGAAAGATTGGATTGTGTTGAGTCACATTATTTTAAAGGCAAAAGTATCTTCAACAGTACCTTCCCTGTACCTTAAACATAGTTAAACTGTTTAGGATGTATAACGAGAGTGTTTCTGCTGACCTAAGAGTAAAGAAGACATTTTTCGTAAAATCTTTTGTCAATGTTACAACGTAGGCTTTGGAACACCTGTGACTTATGCTTGTTCCACATGTATCCAGCTAGGTGTACAAATTTCGGTTGAAAAATCTAAATAAAAAAAAACTTGAGCTCATGACACAGCTACGGGTACATAAGCTTAGAGGTAAGGTTTTTTTTTAATAAGTTAAAAGAAGAAACTGAGGACATGATAACATTATCATTCGACTGCCAAAAGAACCTAGTAAACCCAAAAGTTCCTGACCGGTCGGCTTATTATAGCCGACAGTTGTACACGTATAATTTCACAGTAGTAATGGTATCATCTAATATTAAGATAACCTTTGACAATGAGTATATTTATACATGGTTGGAAAACCAATATACTAAGGGGTCCAACGAAATATGCTCCGCAGTGTATGATGTTATATCAAAAGTGGACCTGTCGAAGATTAAAACTATTAGACTGTGTGCCGAAGGATGTGGTGGGCAGAACCGTAATTCTATTATGGTGGTAATGTGTAGTTATTGTCTGTTGAACATTTCACCTCCGAACACAAAAAAAGATTGAACTTAAATTTCCCATTGCTGGACATGCATATCTACCACCAGATCGCATGTTTGGAAGAATTGAAAATAATCTTATAAAAATGCCGACATTAACCAACCCTGAAGGTTATGTAACAGAGTTCCGTAATAATGGAACAGTAAGGGTCCTAAGACAAGATGGCTCTGACTACGATTGGAAATCGGTTGCAGGCACATATATAAAACCATTGAAAAATTTGCATTTGAACTTCAGCCAAGCAAATATCTTTACTCGAAATATTACAAGAGATATTGTTCTTTTGAAAGGGGAACCTCACTATAATGTGCATCAATGAAAAACCAGATCAGTGAGTCAACCAACGAAAATGTTAAATCAATAGAGTTATCTCCTGTTCAACAGGGCGTTGCTTTAAAAGCAGCAAACATTATAAGGACATAAGCAATCTGTTGCCAAAGCATTTTAGTAAAGAGTGGACCAATCGCGATGACATCCCATTTTTTTGCAAATTTTGCAAAACAATGATGTTGATAATACATAAAATGTTGTGGATGTAGAAGGATGCTGTGAAGTTGGGACAATCTGAATTGGTTGACTTGATGATTTAAGTAATGGATTTCAAAGAACTTTATTGTTTTAAATTGGGAAAAAGATCTCTCGTTAAGTTTTTTTTTTTTAATCAAATAACGTTGTTTTTCCAAACTTTGAAAATAATGTACCATGCCAAAAATAGACATTTAATGATAACTAACCTTATTATTACACTTTCTGGTGTTTTATTTTAAAACCTGTGCACCTTGAATCACTCAGTCATTGATTATCATTGCAAAACAAACTTAATCCAGTCGTGTCGTGCCAAAACTCACTTTATCCAAACTTAAATTTCAAATAGCATTTAATCCACAAACACTAGATTTAAACCAATTTTATCATAGAAAACTGTCATGCTTTCACCACTTACAGTAAAAAAATTGATAACTTATTAAGATAATTGAGTTAACTAGACGTTTTTCGTTGATACTGAAAGATTTTCTAAAGTGGAGAAAGTGAGTTTTGTAATGGAAGGAATATTAATTTGGATGTATTTTAAACTGTGTTTACTAAGGGATACATTTTTTATATATTAACTCATAGGCCTATTTTGTGAATAACTTCAAAAATGGTTAGTGTAATACAAATTCTTCCAAAGTAATATTTTGGTGTTACAGTTATTAGTTACTATGCATGAAATAAATGCTATAATTTTTCACATTATGTATTTACAGTGATTGTTTATTTTCTATTTAAAAAACTCGAATGAGATTTTTACATTGTATTTGTATTTTATGTATCATTATGGAATTATTTGTCTTAAATACTGCAGTTTTCATTTGTACAAAAAAAATATATACACATATAAACTTTTCCCATCGTTGAGTGGTCTAGGGTGCGTAAAAATAATTCTTCATAACATTTTAGTTAGCAATAATTTAAATCCACTTAAATATGTATTAGATTTTGTAGCTAAATAATATTATGAAAACGGTACACTTATGCATTGCTATATTATTTTGATATGGGTTATTTTATAATTTAAGTGAATTTAAAAACACATAAACAAACGCACAAAGTATAAATGTAAAGCACTTAATAATAAAATAAAATAATTTTTCGTATATTAATAGTTGAAAACAATACATTGATTAATATTTTTATTTATAATTATTATTGTGCCAGTACTATAATAGTGAAGAACAAATATTGAAATTATGACTAAAATAACATATTGAATATATTAACTTAATAAAAAATGTATTGTGTATCATTTTATTTTTCGTGTAAATATTTGACTGAGTTAAGACAACACTTGAGCATGTGACAATACTAAGAACTAAAAGGTTAACCTCCCACTATCAAATATTTAGCTATTAGCACGGCAACTTAGATTGGGATTCGCCTTGGATTTGAAATGTTGACCTTTGTCATGATTACAATTTTGAGTAAATAATGGGATAGCAAATTGGTGTCTCAAAGACCCTGATATGATTAATCTTACTTATGTTAATATTGAATTATTTTATACCACGGAAAAGCTAACATTTATAAAAACTTGAATTTACTGCTTGCATCCTACTTTTGAGTGTGTGATTTCAATAATTTACAGATTGTTAACCTTTAAAGTGGCAGACTGCAGTCTTGACTGCAGTCTCTCGGGCGCAAATGCAACCCTCTTGAACCATAGCGAGAATTTGCATATATTTGCATAATCGATAATTTAACCCACTTACAATAATCCAACCGTAATAAAACTGGCACGATTGGAAAGGAAATGAATAAAACTTTAATTTTTGTATTTACAACTTTTTCGTAAAACGTATATTTACATACGTAATCATCGTTTTAAAATATGCATATTGTATTACAGCTATTTCCGCTGCCGAATCTGCATAAAATGTTACTGTTATTTCCCACTTCTTCAACGTTCAAGACTATCTACACAAATATTTCTTTGGCTATTAAAAAGATACCATTGGATTCATTAAGATTTTATCTTTCTGTTGGTGCTTTCTAATCAGATGTCACTATAAAAATAGTATTTTTTTTTAAGAATTACTGTAAACCCTTGCGATTGGACATTTTTTCAACTAATGAAACAGCCCATTTGTCAAGTGATTTTACGCATACCATATCAAATGTTTTGACAGATTTCTTTGCACCATTTTGTACAGCAAAGTCTGAATTTTGTAACGGTGCGAATTAATCCAGAAATAACTGGTTTTTTGTCTGTCTAAAGGACAATTGAAATATACATAATTATTACTTTCTAATGAGAAAGTGTAGCGCGTGTGTTCCCACGGTATTCAAATGTACCATTCTATACGCAGTGTGTAGACTGGCGACTTTTCATTAGATTGATGTCATTTTGTTATTCAAATAAATATAACTCAAACACTTTTGTGAACTAAGGAAAGACAAGTATACCGTTCTTTTCTTTGATTTATCCTCTACACTTTGTTATAATAATATTTCATTTTTGGGCAAAGCATATATTAGTAAATTACATTACAATCTAGGGCCAGGTTTGTTACCAGTCGTGTACTTGGAACATAAAAACTTTTTTTTTTAAATAAAAAATTTGAAATTGATAAATGTATTTATACAGTTCTATTTAGAACTAAATTACGAAACTTTTTAACGCTTAAGAAAAAAACAAATCTTTACTACTTGTTATGTAGGCCTAAAGTTGAACTTTTTCCTTTCGTTAATGAACATTTTTTGTTTCGTGAGCTAATAAATTTTACAATTTCAAAAGAAACTAATTTTTAGTGGCATATTTAAATTCTTTTAAGTTTTGTCTTCAAAAAAAGCTACTGAACACTTTTGGATTGGGGTTAATTTACTATTTTTGGCGATTTTTTAAAAATATGCTTGCAAAACGCTATAAACGGGCTTTTCAATTTCAGCTTTAACCATGCCAGTTCTAGGGTATATTGTTAAAGATTGTGTTGTGTACTTACTACTTCCTCGTGGACTCGTTGTATACACACGATGACCAAATACAATAACCTGTTCTTCTTCTGGATACATTTTAGACGGTCAAAGACAAAATAAATCTATTTACATTGTCACAATTTAATACAAGAGAACATCATTTTTGTATTATACATTACTCTTGCTAAAAAGTCCATAGGTTACCTCAGTTCAGAATATCGATTTAACATAATGTAAACAGCGTTTAAATATAATTTAATTTAAAGCCTATACAAGTAATAGCTTTAAACTAATCAATTTATATCAGGTATGTATTTTTGTATTTTGTTTTATGGTATTGCAAACTGGCAATGCTTTGTTTTAACAATATATGAATTATAACGTATGAAGGTAACTGTCACCTACATTTGTTTAGAAAAACTACAATTAGAGATAGCAAAAATGTATATTGATAAATAATGCTAACGTTTCTAAAGTAAGATAATTTATAATAAGTTTCATTGAAGCTTACTTCAACCTTTATTAATCACCTTTACCTACCTAGCTTCAATTTATAAAACTCAACGCTTCAGTACAGTAAGCTGTAGGATAGCTTTTAGCAAAACCATTTAAAGCAAAACTAAATTGGATTCTAATTAAAATCACATATATCAAATAAACGTGTTTCTATATACAAACTAGCACGTGCTAATTTAAAATATTTGTGAAATATGCTTTAATACTTTGTGTTTATTAAACGCCACCGTTGTCAAACGGCCGGAGATTTTCTCGAAGCAGAGTGTTTTCAAACACGTTATACTACTTTAACTAATGACTCTTCTAATTAAAACTAACATATCAACAGCATTTTAAACAAGCTTTATTACGGTTGGAAAAAATATTAATACTTCTTCCTTTACAAATTAAGGTATACGTTGGAAATTAAAACAAACCATGTTTCTAATTATAAGATACCAAATGCATTATAATACGTATATTATTTTAAGTGTATTTAGATATTTATTTATATACATTTTTATAAAAACTAAGTGTGTGGATAACTTACAAAATATCACTCATGAGTAGACGTACAGTACATTTAGTGATAATATTTGCTATTAGTGGCCTGTTTTGATATAATTTGCTGACTGGAGTAGTATTCATCAGACCTAGTAAATGACACACTCTTGTCGGACATGGGCCTCCTGTAAAATGTCATCTCCATAAGTTGTCACAAATGGCGCATAGACATATGGGACGACTTCTTACTTGCACTCACAGTTTAAGGTGTATTAAATACGTAAATGACCTCTCAGAATCTAGGAAATTTTAAGTTAATCACGTGTTCTACATAGACCTGGGTACTGTCGGGCACCAGCTCTAACTAGACCTATGTCGGACACTCTTTACCTATAAGAAAATGTAGGACACTCCCTCTCTTTAGACCTGGCAATTGTCAGTTACGTACATGAGGCTAAGAAATGCTGGACTGGTGCCCTCCTAAGTGTAAAAAATATATATGTAAGATAGTTTGGTTATAATATTTTGCGAACGTAAACCGCCAATATACCATATTTTTTATTTTTTTCTGGTTTCAATAATTATTGTGCAGGTTGCATAATCGATATTTTGATTTAAAATGTTTCAAATTCAATGTTTACCTGGCTTTTATAATGATTTCCGTTGCGTCAAGCTAATATATCTAACGGTATAAATTGCTTTGCAATTATATAGAAAGTGTTGTAGCAATTTGAATAAGATGTAATGACGTACTGTAAGCTGAAAATACGTTAACAAGAGGTAAAATTTTAAAAGGTGATTGACAGGTTGAAACCCGATATTTTAGGTTAAAATTTTTCAAAAACTAATTCAGGCAAAGCCTTGTTTTGGTCGTCACTGTGCTAAAATATCAAATCGTCTGGTAACGTTACACCTATACGCAGGCTGTTCCCGGTACATTATGCAATACGTGCGTTAGAATGTTGTAATCATTTCGGTGTTAACCTGAGGTAAACTGTTAGCCGACTTAAGACAAATAACGTAGAACTAATTTACACTATATACGACGGCGTCAGACTAAATAATCTACGAAAGTATGGTGTAGTGTTGACTGCCTTGACGCTGACGACAAGCATTGATTTGAGAACTGGTTGGAGATGTGTCATTGTGGCACCTGTTACGGGTACGTTGTGAAGGCTATACACAATGACATGACTGGTGACCTAATAAAATATCGGCCACTCTCTCTCAGATAATCCAGTTCTATGAACTTTGTGTTTGATAATAAAATAATAATCTATTAATAATAATAATTTTAAAACGTTTAGGATCGTGTTAAGAGTGGGTCCAGAAACAAACACAACATTAAATAAACGGTACCAGGAACTGGCACATACTTTATCACAAACATATTTAAATTATTAAACAGATCCAATGTGACTTGTAGGGTGGGGTAGGAGAGGTGATTTTTTATTAAAGTAGAAGATTAACTAATAAATATTATTATTATTATTATCTAGAGAGAAAACTATTCTATCGATTTCGAATAAATTTGCACCACACGCGTCAATTAGGCCTGTATAGATGCACGAAAAAATATTTTGTCATTTTTAAAAAAACAACCCACTTTATGGCCAAAAAAACCACAAAAAACCACTTATTATTATTAGCTGAACGAGAATTTTTAGAAAGACGCGGGTTTTTTGCATTGGTAGGGTACATTAAAAACTACAAATAAGCCAAATTTTATCAAAACCGTTAGAACGAGTTTTTTATAAAAAAATTATAACTGATATTTTGGTTTTTTTTTGCCAAAAAAGGGGTTGTTTTCAAATTTTTCAAAAAAGTTTTTCGTGCATCTGTACAGGCCTACTTGACATGTCTGGTGCAAATTTGTTTGAAATTGATAGAATAGTTTTCGCTCTAGCTTTGTATACATACTGACATACAGAATACATACAGACGTACATACAGACAGACATTTTTTACAAACCACGTTTTTTGACTGAGGGGGTCCCAAAACGGATATTTCCACAAAAATCTCAACATCTATTTTTTTTGCGACCACTATACTTTCTCTATACTATAGTATAGTGAGAAAGTAAAAATTATTTGTATTTTGTTTTTGATAATAAATGTATTTTAATTGATAATTAGTTACATTTGACAAGCCATCATGTTTAGTTGATGAAAATGTCCTTTTAGGAAATAGAAATAGAAGAGAATACAAACTATACCGTACAAATAAATAAGTTACATCAGTTTATAAAGAGTTAAGAATATATACAAATTGTTGTGACTTATTTATAGTTTAATAAAATACAATTTGTATGTTCAATAGTTGGTCATTAAGCTATAATATTCTTGAAATATCTTTAATATAGCAATAATTTGTTTGCAATATTGGATTATTTATTTTCTTTCGGAGTATAGTAACATAATTTCAGTTTTTGTCCTGCCATAGAAATAATACCTAATTCATGAAGAACTGTAATATGTATTAATTTTCATATTTAAAAATAATAATATAACTTGAATATTAGTACATTCATGTCAAGATTAAAAACCTTATCTCTTAATATTTATTTATCTCAATACTTTTACAATATCTTCTAACTCCCTGACAAAAGACAAAAAAGACCAAATCCATTTCACCAGCTTTCAGTGTTTCCAATAGACGTCGAAATTTAATATCTCTATTAAATACTTTACGATCGATCTTATCTGACTTAGCCACCTGCTCTTCCTATTTGATTATTTTAGAGAGCTGTTTCTTTACAAATATAAATAAATACAATACATACTGTTAAGCTGTAAATAATAAATTATATACCTATAAGAAAACACTTTAATATGTATTGCCAAATTTATTACGCGTAAATTAGACTACAATAATACATTCTCTTCAAAATATGAACGTAAACATGTAACAATATCAATATGGGGGTTCAAAACAAACATTCAAACTTGGGAGTTATAGTTACTGTTACAAAATGTACACATTTTTAATAATGTTCCATACTTCTCTAGTTTAATCTCGTATAGCGTAGTTAAAGTTGTAGGTTTTTTTAAAGCTGAATATTTTTATGTAAGCTCTTTAAAAATGTTATCGAATAATGTTAATAAATCTGCAATTCCAGCATAGGATACTGATTCCAATATGATACTTAAAAAACAGTTATTATTGTTAAGTAATTTTGAATAGTTTATTGTTTTGACACTTGTCTTTTCTGTTTAGTTTGTATTTTTTTAGTTTTACCTCAATCAATTGAGAAAAGTGTAAATTCATTGATGCCCCAATAAAATAAAAATATCTTGGTACGAGAAAACATCTGTAAAACTAAATTTAATGTGTAAAAAAACTACACAAACACAATTTTGTCAAAAAACACAATCTTTTTAACTGCCTTAATAATATTTGTATTCCTTGATGTAACTAAAATTAAGAACTTACTTCTTCATATCTACCGAGTTTTAATAAAGTAAACTTTAATTAGATATTAAGTTTCGTCATTAAGGTATTAATAAAAACTTTTATTAAAAAACTTGTATAGATTCTAGTGGGAGTCATTTTTGTTGCTAGAGGCGTACTTCCAAATATAGAGCTAAGACCGAATTTCCCATTACAGCAATTAGGGTGGTAATTTCAGACACATGTTTGCCATTTTAGTAAAAGAAGATAAACAGAAATCTAGTTTAGAATGTTTTATTATTCAACTTTAATTAATCTATTATATGGGCACTGTTTGTAATTTACTAATATTATATTTAGTATTATGTATAGTATATCAGTTTAGTTTTTGTCTTAAATTTCATTGAGAAATACGTAAAAAGAAACAATAAAGACAAAACAAGTATTTAAACTAAACCAAAAGCCCCATCTCTTTACTCTTCAATAAATTATATTGTCTATATAGAATTTAAATAAAGCTTGTGGATAAGACGAAGACTTATGCGTAGCAAATTTTCTGAACATAATTGCTCACTACTACGTCCTCTTTACAAAGAGAAACAATACATATAATAACATAAAGTTTCTTTTTATTAAGTATCATATGTATTGTAACATAAACCAAATAGAAGTTCACAACAAATATTTAACAATCAAACAAACAGTTACAAAAACAATAGTTATATACCGAATTAGTTTGTATGAAAGTACATAGTACAACTAGCTTTCTTTATAAAACAATATAACTTAGTAATTATTTATAGGGTATTTGTTTACTTTAACTTGTCAATAAAAACTACTATACATACACAAACCTGAACGTTTTTCTTAATAAATATAGTATGTATACACTTCACTCATGCCAGGAAACCAATATTTAACCATCTTCAACACGTACAACATTAAAAACTTTCAAATCAAAAGTTCGTTATGGAAATTTACATTGTAAAGTGCCGACATGTTTTTCTCACCGTTCTCCCAGCGTTGCCGGAGTGTTCTTGTTCTTTTTTGTGTAGAAACGAACAGTTTAGGCAACTCAACTAAGTAAACATACTGTGACTAAATAGTATAGGCTAGTACCTTCAGGTTTTTTTTTAATTCTAATTATATAATGTGATAATAATGACGAAATATTATAATCATTCTGTTATCGGCAACATACTGTGACTAAATAGTATAGGTTAGTACCTTCAGGTTTTTTTTATAATTCTAATTATATAATGTGATAATAATGACGAAATATTATAATCATACTGTTATTGGCAACATACAGTATAACCGACGCAGATAGTAGCCATTTTGTTAACTGAAAATGGTTTGGTTTATTCGCAATTCGCAAATTCATGTAGGGAATAGAATAGTAGTAGGGGAAATTTAATATCGTTTCAGTCCGTTATACGCTCGGCTAATTAAATACAGAGCCAATGAGATTCTGACCAGCGGTCAGCTGTTTAGTAGTACACAGGTTTCAAATAGAGATTAATACACACCTTATTCAGTACAATAACCTATTGCTCCATTTGGCAACGTTGATGAAATTCCGTTTTAAATACGCAGTTATACTGTAGTTTCTATTGTTCGATGTTATTGTTTTCGTAATTTACGTTTTGTTACATTTTTTTCAAATTTTCTTGCTTTGTGTGCACTTTTGGGGTTAATATAGTTTAATTTATTTAATTGTTACGTGTTTGGTGTATGTTAAGTGATTTATTTTGTTATAATTAAGTGAAATATTGCGGAAAAGTCGAAACTTAACCTATATAATTTCAACTTTTCTTTCTTTCATAACTCCTACAAATATTATTTCCCGGGAAAATTGTTGTTGTTTTTACAATCAGTTAGATGTGTTCTTTCATATTATATCAAATTCCCTTAGAAATCGATTGACAAGTTAAAGTAAATTTTTACCATTTATAATTTAAAATAATTAATTTGTATAATTTTATTTGCCATTGTCCTTTCACTTAAACAAAATAACTTATTTCTGAAAAAGTGGAAGGAATATTTAAATATACTTTTTTTAAATCAGTTGTTTAAACTAAAATACAGCTACAAGTACGCAAATTAATAATAATTAGGTATGCTTGAACTGCAATTATTAGATAGAAACAATTATAAGAACGAAGCAATTTTTGAAATTATATATATAATTAAGTTTTTACAATGTAAATTTATGTAAATCATGCATTTTTTTACTGTTGTGGTTCTGGCAATAGGGTAACTATTGCTGGACACCAACCAAAATGTTATAAATCAAATAAAAAAAAACAACAAAACTTTTTTTTATATATACGAGTTTATACTGGACAAGTAACATACGGATATTAAACGAATTTGATATTGTATGTTTAATTGTCTTTATTTATCTTATTACATGAAAGAATCCAAAAAGAAGGTAATTATCAAAATGATAAGTTCTACACCGTTGCAGTATTCCTATGTTTTCTTTTCTGTAAACGTTATAATATGTCAGTTGTTTCCACAACAACCTTCTTAGTTCAAATGTGTAATATACAATACTGGAGCTCTGATCTACTGTTTTAATTAATGATTTAAGCGATTGTTGATTTTTAATATAATAATAACTTACCGTCACTAATAGACATAAAGTACGTCTTTATTTACACGACGGCCGTTTCTTCTATTCAGCCATTTTCAAGTTCTCTGGAGGAGTATCTCCGTTGTAAATGAATATAAACACTTAAACACATAGTTTCATAAATAAGTACAATAAACACACACATCAAGTCACACATTAAAAAAGGATCGCGTGTCCGGTAGGCCTACTGTCTCGCACTGTACTAATCTGTTCTAGTGATATGTAATCTTGTTATCGGTTAAGGAGTTTGAGGGGGGACCTAGTTGGAGTCTTCTTTGTCTGTTTCAGATATTACTGTGTCGAACAATACTTTAGAATCAAAACCTAATTTCTCATTGAGTATCAGGTTAGGTGTGGTTTTAAACATTTTGTAAATTTCATACTGTTCCAACGCATTCAGTAAGTTTCCTTTTTTACACCTATGTAGTATTTTTAAGTTTTCGCTGATTGTAGAATAGTTGTGGTTGTTATTTATGAGGTGCTCTGTGTATTTTAATTCTACCTTTTGTGGACATTGTATTAGTCTGGCTGTCGGAATATGTTCTTTATACCTCTTTTTGAAAGATCGGCCAGTCTGTCCTATATAATTTCATTTGGCAGTCAGCACAAGACAACTCATATACTCCGGTGGAACTGAATTTGTCTGTGTTTTTCAATTGCGTGTTTATAACCCTTTGTAGGCTATGTGCTGTCTTTGACGCGGTGGTGTAACCCTGTTTTCTAAATACGTTGCTGGCAATGTAGTGTAAATCTCTATTGTATTTTAAAACGACGTATTTGTTATCAGATTTTCGTTTAGGTTTGTTAAAATTTGTTTCCAGTTTTCTGTAAATTCTGTCAATAATGGTAGGTGATTATCCGTTGCTTATAGCAATATGATTTACTGTATTAATTTCTTAATCAAAATCTGTTCTATCCATTGGTATGTTCCGAAGTCTATGTATAAAACTATTGTACGCTGCAATTTTGTGTGAAAATGGATGGGTAGATGAAGCGTGAATTGTATGGTTGGTGTTTGTTGGTTTGCGGAATACTTTGAATTTGTGGCTGCCATTGGATAAGGTTATAGTCAGGTCAAGGAAATTGGTGCTATTGTTCTGCTGTGTTTCAGTAGTGAATTTCAATTGGGGTGTATACTATTCAAATAAATTCCTAATTTTTTTATTTGTCTACATGTGCCACGGTATAAAACAATTATGTCATCTACATATCTGTAGTAGCATATGATGTTGACGTAATGTTTGTATGTGTAATTTACGATGTACTTGTTTTCAATATGATTTAAAAATATCTCCGCCATGATGCTTGATAGCGGGCAACCCATTACCAATCCTTTGTTCTGGCTGTAATAATTGTAATTGAACTGTAAGTAATTCTGGGCAAGACAAATGTTAAGCAATTCTATTAGCTCATCGATTGCTTCATCTGTTAATGTTTTTTTAGTCTTTAATATGCACACGGTTTCTTTAACTAGTATGTTGGTGTATAAATTTGTGATGTCAAAAGATATCAAAGATGCGCCATTTTTGACGTTTATTTCTTTAATGTTAGCTATTAAATCGTATGTGTTTTTCAAACCGTGGTTATTATTAAATTCTGCATTTGATCGGATTATTCTATCAATGGTTTTGGTCATTCTGTACGAAGGTGCACTTCTGAAATTGACTAATGGTCTTATGGGATGATCCGGTTTGTGAGTTTTAGGATCATCTAGCTTCATTGAACTTATAGATCTTGACAAGGACAACTATGGGTCTTCACATCTTTAAGGTGGGAGCGCAATAAGCCCATGAGGCTGAAGTGCATTAGGTGTTTGGACCGCCCACAGATGAATGAATGAATGAATGAAATACTCCTCCCGAGAACTTGAAAATGGCTGAATAACCGAAACGGCCGTCGTGTAAATAACGACGTATGACTATAACTGTGACGGTAAGTTATTATTATATTAATTTATAACAATATATGGAATGGCAAAAAAACATAACTTGTGTTGTTATTTGTGCGGCAAATAAGAAACTGCAGGTGGTTTCAATTAATTAGTTGTAGGTAAGTTTTATAATTAAATAACAAACAAGAATTAAACACATATTATTACATGTACATTTTATAAATTTTCACTGACGAAAAGGCCTGTTTGTGAACAAATTATTTCTAGAATTAACCGAGAGAGAGAGAGTTTTAAATTAAATGTTTTTAACTTATTTACGTGCCTTTCTTCGTGTGGATAAAATTCCCTTTTAACTTTCACTTGGAATAAATTGAACAGATTACTGGGACTAGGGTCTGAGAGAGTTTCTTCACTGGCATATTATTAAACACTCAAAGAAGAAATTCAAACGTATAAAAAGCTCTGGTCTAAACTATACTGCATTGAACATGTGTATAATACATAATTTGGTAAATATTTATACTTCTGGGTATTATTTTTTTGAGGCCTAACACAGTTTCCATAATCGTATATAAATTGTGAATTCACAGTTTATACTTTTAAACTGACCTAAAGTAAAAACATTTAATAAGTAAATTATTTTAAAATTTTTATTTATACGGTTTATTTTACGAGTATTGAAAATGTGTCCCTATATATATCAATAGACAAATAATATGTATACATATTAGAAAAGTTATTATTTCTGCAATGCAGATAATGAAATCAATTACATTCAATTTAACATCAATTCCTTTGTAACAGGTTTTAAGAAAAATACACATAATTATGGTATAAATAAATACTGAGCTTGACTTGTGAGAAGATATACTTGATAGTATAAAACTTGAACACAGAATCTCTATTCTATTTAACTTTAAACGTCTTAAACTTAATACTGTAGAATAGTTTGGTATAGAATTAGCATCATATATGATAGATTTACCCCAAACTAAATAGCATACTAATTACTTGATGGAATAATACTTGAACACAATATCTACAAACTAATACGTTTATTTACTCAAACGCGTTTCAACGTCAAAGTCGCCATCTTCAGTGATGCTCGATCTATAATAGTCAAACTAAAACTAGATTAGTAATCTAAAGTAAATTTTTAATTAAAGTCGTTTCCCTTAGACAATAATATAATATAACATTTATTAAAGAATGTGGGTTTACATAAGACTATCCTTTGTTATTTTTATATAAAAAATTAATAAAAAGGAGCCAACATTAATGAATAATACAAATTTTAATAATATAACTGCAAATTATTGTATAAGTTGGTCAATATTTATATTTCTTACAAAAACTAGGTAGGATAACCAAATTAAATGCTTTCTATATTTGCTCACTATATTACATTTTGTAAATAAACCAATGTACAAATATTTTTACTAAAATAACACGAAATCAAAGTAATTAAACTTACAGCAGACCTAAAATAATTAGGATTTATTAACAAGAAATGAACATCATTGGATATTAAAGTTCCCTAAGGGGAAATATAAAAATGGAAGATCTTAAGCAATACATTTAAACTTTTAAAAGAAAGTTGAACATTTTCAAAGTTTGTTAATGCTTTTCGCCTTTAATTCTTATAAAGAAAACTTTATTATGATAAATGGTATTTTCAGAATCGCCCCAAGGTACAATCAAGGTGAAAGTTTAAGAAGAGGGATAATATTAAAAGATATTTTTTCATTTTAATATTTCTGTTTCTTTCTAAATGTAAATATACATGTGCATTATAACATTATTAGTAATCAAATACAAAATGTATCAAAGAAAATGTATTTTTGGAATTGTGACACTGTTGTCACATGTGATGCAATTTGATTCATTTATCTTCCACTCTTGCCTACTAAAAACATTGAAAGACCTAACTCCAAATACATAGGAAAGGAAATCAGTTTGGTTTCTTTTATAAAGATTATTTTAAACCATGTATACATCTTAAATTTACCGTCGCGCAACTAACTTGTACAACTTTATAGTATCGAAATTACTAGTTGTAGGCAGAGGAGCCTGTTACATTCTTGCTACAATATTTTATTTTATTTATAACTTTTCAAAAATATATTATATATTTTAAAATTTAGAATTGATATCTTACACACTTAGCCAAAATTAAAACTCAAGTTATAAAAAACTTACCGTAAATAGTATACAAATTAAAGTGCGGAAATATTAGATCAAAACACATGTTTGACACACCAAGTCTTCCCCCAACGCTAACGGAAAGTTATGGTTTAGCCAACGTAATGTGAGAAGATTTCAGAATCTTAGTTTACGTTATTTCTTAATTCATATAACTTATTGTAAGTATTATATGCAAGTTCTAATCATGGAATATAAAATTGTCAAACGCTGTATACCTGTTATATTATGATATCGTAATTTACAGAAAACTTGTACTACAATTCAAATAACCTAAAACATTTTCTAATTTAAAAATATAGGCCTATCAATTTAAATTTTTGTGTGTTTATATTTTGTAATATTTAGGTTTTCATTCATAAACAGAACTGTTTTCTGTCATATTTAATTTAGCATAACAACAATATTACTTACTACAGTCATCATAATTTGTTTCTTATTTGGGTTTTAATATACATTTGGATGACTTAAGATAGGCCTATTATTACATACCATATTTTATTATACAAATATTCATAAAAAATATAGTCCTTAAATAATATTTCAAAAATATTAATTTTATTTGCAATATTTAAATACATTAAAGACTAAATATATATAAAAAATATATTTTATTAACAATAGTTTTTTTTTATATAAAAACGAAGGACAACGTCTTAAACTAGTAACACTATAAAAAACCATAGGATAACTGTATAATCTGGGTCACAAAGACAATTGTATTTCGTATGTATAAAAGAGGTAAGCAATTTAAACAAATTTATTTTACGCAAAAACGACTGTATACATACTTATCAGGTAAATACAAATTTTAACTTAAAATTTGATATTACGTTTTTATAAATCATAAATTCGTATACTATACTATTTCGAAAAAAAGATAACTAATTCAACCTATACTGTGAGAAGACAATAACAATTATTGCTCTAACAACAAAGCAAAAGCTGAATAATAATATTGCAATATTTAATATTTCAATTGAGAGTAAAGTGGGTTTGATATTAAATAAATGTCCAGTCTATACAGCTGGAACATAAAACAAAGTTCCATCGAACCTAGTTACTGTCATTTGATATACTTGCGCCACATCGACTAGACGGATTTTTTTAGTATAATAACCGATAAAATCCCGTTTATTATATCTCTTATTACGGAAAGGTCCATTCAAATAAAGTGCTACTATGTAATATAAATATCCGTTGTACCAACAATATAAAAAATGTTTACGTAACAATGATAAATACACAGTCCTAAATATTTAATGTAGCTTTTAGGGTGGATGCTTTCAAGTTTTGCGAACGCATACTTTACTGTGCATTGTTTTGTATGTTAGTTTTTCGTTTTTTGAAGCAAGCAAATGAGGGAAATTGATCACTTAAGTGAAATTGAGTAATACTTTTTAATGTAATTTAAAACCAAAATTTAGACCTATTTTTTCGGTTAATTTAACAGATTTTGTAATTAATAATTACATTAAATTTTATAAAGAACATACTAAAACTACAAAAATATGTTTACAATAGATAAAGATACAATTTTAAAATTGGCAACTGTTTTAAATTTAAATTCTATTTTAAGCGAAATTTCAAACCAAAATGTTTAATTAAATGCATAATATGAATCGTAATATTATATTATAATATTATTATATGCATAATATTATAATATTATTTATAATAAATTACAAACAATGAATCGTAATTATAATTTTTGAAATAGAGATTCGTATTGGTTAACTGTTAAACGTACATTTCTTCTCTAACTAACCATCATTACTTTATTAAACATTATATTGAGCTGCCTAAAAATATGTTGTCACTGAACAGAACAAATATTTTAGTATAAATACAATTATTTATAAAGTTAGTTATAATCTAAATTTAAAAATAAGTTCATGCACGTTAAAATCTTGCCCTTCAACTTAAAACGACATTATATTAAATACCTGAACATGACAGCTAAATGTAAACCGTTAACAGTTTCAGAATTTAAATTAGATATACAATGGAGGATTTTACATTGAAATCTACAGAATTACTGATGCGAGTGTTTTTATTTAAATGAAAAATTCAGATTTTAAAGCTTATTAGGGCTTTGAATCTAAAATAATAAATAATGCTAGTTTATTAAACGTTTAATAAATATAAACTAAGCGTACGTTTTTTAATAGTTAGCTAAACAACACTTCATATTAAGCAAGGATAAGTAAACCGTTGACAACATGGCTTATTATAATTTAATTAATTTTTAACTTACAATCAGTCAAACTACTAAACGTTTTCATAAATAAACCTCGGGAAGTATCATTTGTGTAAACATCTAAAGTTTAACTCCCACAAACTTTAACGTGGAGTGATATCAAATAATGGTTGCATACTGTAGCATAAATTGTTTAATACATAACATCCCACAACCTTCATACTATGCATGCAATTTGCAAACCATTTACCAATTAAAACTATACGACATATCATCTCCAAGCCATGCATATTTATAACTACTATCAGAAACAGTTTAATTAGTAACAAATAATCTGGATCACATAAACGGCCTTATGTATCTTAGTTAAATGAACAGTCAGATTTATAGCAATAAAAGCTGACTATTTAAAAAATAATAATTTTTACTTATAGTAGTACAGTCCAAATTTAAGAGTATGACTATGTAAATATAAAAAATAGGCAATACAAATAAACACGTTTAATAAAGGAATATTAAAGTTTGTTAAAGGTAAGTAAAGATCTAACTTTTTATTATTTACATATTTTAAAATGTGGTATTTTAATTT
The DNA here is from genome assembly GCA_018207615.1 of Philaenus spumarius. NCBI lineage: Eukaryota > Metazoa > Arthropoda > Insecta > Hemiptera > Aphrophoridae > Philaenus > Philaenus spumarius. The sequence continues at coordinate 122,536 of JAGFPH010003310.1, read as the reverse complement.
CTGCCCATCATTTTATATAAATCATGGTATATATTTTGTAATCACAACTGAATGAAATTTTGCTCATCTTGCAATAGATGATTATTATTTTATTTATGGAACCATCAATAAAATAGAATTATTGTAAATCAATATATCCAAACACCTAAAAACATTTAAAATACATTTATTTTATTTTCGGCATATTATATTTTTTAATGATATTTATTATTTTATTCAATCTATTAATTGTATTCAAATTTAAAAAAAAAACAAAATTTTCAATAAATATATTTTAGTTTTGTTTTATAAACATATAATTTATTTAAAGTCGTGTTTCAAAAATATCCTACTATTTTCCATTATAATTTGTAATTATTTATATTAAATACTACATACATCTTATTCTAAACTGTCAGGAAGGAATTTCATACGAGTTAACATGTTGAATTCCAGCAAGTGACGTTTTAATAACGTCATACTTTATATTCAAATGTTGAGTTTGGACATAATACTTCATGGGTGATTATTTAAAAAAAACTAGACATGGTTGTTAGATGCATTGCAACTATGCATATAAAACATATAATGAATTTATGAGTTTTATTACTTTATAATTTTACTTACACCAATAAAATTCTTAAGAGGTTGTAACAATTTATGTACATAAATCCTTTTAAGTTTAAAGTAGAATATTTCTTTGATAAATATGTATGTTTGAAGAAAAATTATACCAATAAACGAATTTAATTACTGACATGCATTGCTTGGCTTTGATTGGTTGCAATTACGAGAACTATTGGTTATCAATAATTATGTAATACTTCTAAACCGTGCGGTATAAATAGCGTTCCATTATGAACAGATATTCAAGACAATTTGTATTAAAACATGTTTATTGCAAGAGCTAAGTGTTATTACATTTAATATGACAACACTACAAGTATCATAATAGTTTAATAAGGAATAACACTATAACGTTCTTACTTTTTTTAATCTCTATGTGAGTTAACTTGCGATTAACCCATTCAAGCGAGACGATTAAATAACGAACTTCAACTCAACTTTAATAATAACTAACTCTTTTAAGTGAAAGTGGAAAGAGCAGAAATATTTAACAGTTGTTTCTTATTACTTACATGAAAACATCAGAGCTCTCGTAGTTTGATTATTTGCGAGTAAGTGATTAAAACGAGTAAACTAGCCTCTACAATACATATTGATTATTTAAATTTTCTTAAAAATAAAGAGGTAAAATTCAGTACATTAATAATAACCCATAAAATTTCGGTCACTACTGTCTTATGGGTTAAAATATATTAATTCTATTTCTACACATTTATTATAAACTTAACATAGTGCAAACGAGCTGAATTGCTGAAATTTTATACATTTATAGTTAGCAAAGAGGTGAGCTAACTCCCTAAGCAATATTTTAACTCCTTTTTTAACCTCTTATATTTATAATGTCTCCTTTAAATAAATATAATAGTCAAAGATCACTAATAAATAATATATAATATTTTATTTTATTTTGTTTTATTTATTCACTGAACTTGCTACAGTACAAACACGTTAACAGTACCACTTAAAGTTTTCTTCAAAGCCGCTAATAACTGTTTACCTGCTATGTAGTAGTTTGTAAACTTAGTGTAGTACTACAATAAGTATATTACGTAAATGGAAAAAAAACATACATTAGGAATCCTTTTTTTCGTACACTTCTTTTACTTTTTAAATCTTTTTCTTAATATCTTCCTTTGGTCATTGGTTGTTGTAAAAATGGAGGTGCTAGACAGAATACAATATAATAACCTTAATTCTTTTAAACTTTTCCGTCAAAGTAGAAACCTCGCAAAATATACAATATATTTTATACTTTCTATTCAAGACTGTTTAATAGGCTATAAATATTACAACCTTATCCGAAAGGTAAAATTACATTTAACGTAAAATTTTATTCAATCTTTTAAGAAAGTCCCTTTACTTCGGATCAGTGAACGCTAACTTTGTTCCATGACTGCTTTTGACATTAAAACTTCCCTTTATAATAACTAGTAAGAGTATCTTGAGGCAGAAATATAATTAGTTACATGATAATATATATGATTTTAAATTCTAGGAATTCTTCCTGTAATATTTATTTTGGAAAAAATTAGAATAAAATTAATAAATTGTATTTATTTAACAACATACGTTTAATATAAACTATGCAATTAAAACGATGTCACACTTTAAAACTAAATAAAATAATATAGCACTGTAGACATTTTAAATGCTGTTAAAGTGTGAAACAACTCCTTATTAAAAATATGTAAATTAAAGTTATTGTAAACTAACAGTAAAAGTCATAAATAAAGTTGGAGCATTATATTCGATTTAAAATTTTAATATAGATATTTTAATAATAATAATTAACTGTTAAATATTAATTATTTGCATTGTAAATAAATAAAGTTAAAAAAAGAAGTTTGTAGAACAACTTTCGGGCTTTAATCTGATTCTATTTATTTATTGATTTTTTCGCACATTTAGGTCCTTAAAATATTGTCGTAAGAGATTCTGCAAGTTTGGAGCAAGTTGCTGAAAATACTACCACGTTCATTATGATACCTGTAAGAGTCAAAAAATAAAAAGTGCTTGCCCGGATTTTTTAATTTACAATGTAAAGCAACAAAAATAATTATAGATCTTACTTTTCACTCTGATGATATATTTAGTGACAAATTTATAAACAACTATTTTTATATAATTAGAAGCCCTAAAACAAAGCGATGTGCATATGAGATTTACTGAACTTTATGTAGTTTGTTATAATCACCTGAAACCGTTTCATACAAGGGAAAACGAGCAGTACAAATACTTTAATGTTCCGTAACCAAATGTATAACTATATTGTTATGACTCTTCTTAGAAAAAAAATCAGATATTTATGGTTCCCTTAAACTATATGAAAATATACCGACATAGAATAGAAGACATAATTAAAAATCTGTTTACACTTAAGCACCTAAGGCCTGCCATACACGTTACGGTAGACCGGAGAGGTATACATGTATAGGTGACAGCCATTTCAGGCAAACCTGCACAAGTAAAACGACCTGCGCAGGCGACCGGAGAAGAATCGAAATTCAATTCTTTTTACCTGCAGGGGTGTGCTCACATGAGCGTGTGTGTGGGCCGTCCGGTATACCTGCACAGATTTGAGTCAGTTGTGACGAATACTCCGACTAGAGAGTGTTGTGCTTACTCTATTGTTTTCGTATTTTTTCTACTGTTCATAACCACTAACAAACCCACCAAAGCAATCACGCCATCTTGTTGGCTCGTCATTTCTCAACTGTAGAAATCCTTCAAGCATCCGGTTTACCTCAAGCGTGTGTGAGCTCTCGCGGTATCGATCTATTAACTGAGCCACCATAATCACACCAGATATTGGATCACATTTTTCACTTGTAATGAAATAAAATTTACCTTTTCTAGGGAAGTGCGTAAGCAGAAAATTTAATACCAATTTAAAATAATATGTACATTTCATATATATTTAAAACCTATGAGTAGTGAGTACCAAAACCTAAGTACTGTACTCAAGTAGTGATATGGTAAACACATTAAATTCTAGGTATTCACACTATTATCGTTTCTATTTATTGCAACAGCTGTAAACACAAACTACAAATAGTTCGTCGATAAATTTTAAAAATCGCAATAAAGTATTTACTTAAATTGTTGTATCATTACAGGTGGTACACATTCGTTTAACGTTCAAAGCATATATTTTCCTTAAAAATTAAATTAATTTGTACTTTTTGTATAGAGATTTATAGTTTTGTTGAAATTAATATATTTACAAAAGTGTAAAGTTGTTGATACTCTAAGCAGAGGATATATGTAGTTATAAAGTTTGCTACTCCTATGAACCGTTGATTCAATTATATAAAATTTCTTATCCATTGATTATAACACATTTGTAATATGTGACAAAAATCTAATACAAGAAGTTTGTATACGTCTTGTGTGCTTGGTAAAGATTAGAATCCACTTTTTACAACTCCGATTAATTTTTCTTTTTTAGGAAATGGTCAAACAACTTTATTACTAGGGGTATTCTGGCTGAAATATTATTTTTTTATCATCAATATGTGGATGCACCACCTGCCTTAAAGTATCAGTATAAATATTCTTTCGGATGTGAAGTAAGTGCCAGCAATATGATAACGGAAATACACGACGAAAAATCATTGAATTTAAATTGTAGTGTTAATTTAATCAAACGAAGAAGTACTTGGTTCAAAATCAAACTTTGTGTCGATGAACATACCTGAATAATTAGTTAATGTTGCTTTGACAATAAACATAATTTAATTTCAGTAAGCAGTTTCATTAAAATTCGTAAATTTTACTGTTTTTTGTTCTTTTCATACAAAATGTGTAGTAAATTTTTTTAAATAAATATATTACCAAAATATTTATTAGTCCATTATATAGGTATGGAAAATTAGTACTTAGGTTTGGCCAAATAGAAGTAATAAAATACTTCAACATAAAAAAAACAACAGCTTTGCGAAGACAAAATTATCTGCTTTGACATAACAGAAAACTACACAAACCTGATTATTTTTGACAAACTGAAATAAACAATTTTTTATAAATAACATACGATTGCTTTAACTTTTATAGGCATCAAGTACATGTTTCATTTAGAATTAATATTTAATCATTAACCCAAACTGAATTCATATTACAACTTGTTATTTTTTGCACCTACATAAAGTTTCAATACAATACCATTTTTTTGCAATTTAAATTTGTTGTATATTATAAAATAATAATTTTTCATTTAAGAACATATGCATAAAAACGTGTTTAAAATAGTTCTTATGAGTTTATTATTATTTTGTTTGCGAAAAGAAATTAAAATTTATTGCAATTATAAACAGTGATCCGATTACACATAACATTAAATTAATTTGATGATTATTGTCAATAATTAATTCAAAATACATATTATAGAATTCATTAATAAAAAAATGATACAACATTTATACTGTTTTATACTGAGTCACGTAAGAAATTTACCTTGTACTTTACTTCGAAGGTGGTCTTGAGAGTTTTTTTTTTATGGAAACATACATTAAGATTACTACTATGCAAATCGAATTATTTCTAAATAAAAGTAATATTCACTTTTTCGAAGGATATTTTTCGATATGCAATTTTTAATCTTAATTAATAATATATGTTTGTTTTCTAAACGTGACAGTTAAGTTGTTGGTGACCAACTGAATGACTACGAACAAAATAAGTAGCTCCAAAAAATTAACTTTTACGAGTACAATATTAAGCTTCATATTAAAATACCCCTTTCCATTAGTTTTTATAAAGCTACCGTCTAATTTAATTTATTAATCGATAGTCCTTAAAAGTAACGAATAATGTAAACAATTTTCATATACAGTTAATTTATATTGAGACAATGGTACCAAAGTAATTTGTTAAATAGCAACGTTTACAATGTTGTACAATTTATATGATATTGTAATATCCTAGTAGTCATTGATTTAAACTAAAAGAAAAATAATATTGGGTTTAATAATAATAGAATTACGGTAACTGTTTTCAAAAGATTAAAACTTTGTAATAACGTTGTATGGTGTAAAATTTATGAGAATGTAGTTATATAAATATTTGTATTATATTATTTGTACTTGAATAATACATTTAATAAAAAGCTTGATTCTCTTAAATTTTAAAAATAAATATATTTGCAATATATTTCAAGAGATAAAATTATCTAACGATAAATTTAGAAGCATTATATTTTTGAAGTGATAACTTCTATTGGCCCGTTGGGCACTTTCGACTTGGCTATGTTTTCGAAATCTCGCGTCACGCCAGATTTCTCGCGAGATCTTGCATCACGCCAGATTTCCCGCGAGATCTCGCATCACGACAGATTTCTCGCGAGATCTCGCGTCACGCTTTTGTTTAGACACAAGTCAGATCGTGGAGAGGGAATATTATTAATACATTATTTACATTTATTAGCATAGCAATCAAATTAACACATAAGAATTAGTTAATATAACATAACAGCTGATTTCGCCCATCATCTGTAATTCTTAAACAAAACCCATCGTAGATTATATTTTGGGGTTATGTTTACAACTTCAGCCATTAAAATTTCTTGTGATGTTAATTTTCTTATATATTAGTTATACAACTAATGTAGGCTTCTATAACTATAAGTTATATGGGCTTCTACACGTTATAAGATTTGCTTTGGGGTTATAAACTGTATATAAAACTAACCTTTGATCATCAATATATTCGTTTATACAAATTTAAAGAAGGATACCTACTGTTTAACTTTGCAAACATTCGTACATCTTTGTATAACATATTTGATTATTAATTTCTTTACTGTAATATTAACAACTTCTAAATCATTTGATCTATCGATATGAAATAAAAGGTAACTAAAAGATAATATTTTTACCTTTCTTTAAATATATAATAACGGATATAAATAAACAATTTGAACAAATAGGCCTACAGTTTTATAATCCTTATAATTGTACACATTTACCGAGTTAAAAATCCCCGTAGTCATAGAAGTTATCACTTCCAACGTGTGGTCTTAAGCACACCCAGTTAATTTTTTAATTTTAAATTAATATAATATATATATATAATAAACATCTGTCAATCAACATACTATTTTTACGAAATGAACCTAATAATGTATAACATTAGATAGGTGCAATGAAAAAATTTTTGTTATAATTTGTATAAAATAATAAATAAACAATTAAATTGTCTTACCAAATATTTATTGAACAAAGTAATAAATAACTGTTTCAAACCGTGTAATAAATCATCGTTAAGTTAATAATGCATAGGATAATAAATACCGTTATGAGTATGTTCTATAAGCGATAATATACGCTTTGCGGTGTGCATTACCAATTATTAAAGACAAGCGTGAATATTGTACAGTAATTTGGGCTCTATTTGAGTTTAGTGGTGTGTATAATTTGGTGTAATTAATATGTTCACATTACATGTGTGCTTAGACGTGTATTTGATAGTAGAAAACTTTTATTAGACCTTATAAAATGTATCGAATAACTAAACATTATTTTATGCCCACTACATCATTTTATCAATTAATACCAAGGTAATATAAGCTAACTCATTTACTTTATTAATGTTTGGTTTAAATACGTGATAGTATTACACACGTTTATACGAAATAAGCAATCGAATATGATGTTAACTTTAATGATCTTAAACAAAAATTTTTGGAAATTAAAAATACTGAATTGTATTAGTAAAACTTTAAATAAACACAATCTATCACAACGTATAATATGTTTTCGAAATCCATGATAAATATTACTGTTTAATATATTTAAATACTAACTTTTAGTGTCTTAACCATAACTTTAGTTGTATTACTACAATTTTAAATTTGTAATAAGAGAACAACCCTTACATATGTATACGAGTAATTTATATACCATTTATAATTTATAATTTGTATATCTTTTTAATCCCTACAAAAATTAAATATTTTGTACAATATATTAGATTTTTAATTGCTGATAATAATTAAATTTTAATGTAGATTAAATAAAACAATAACACAAAATCTCACAACAAATACGTTTAATTAATCAAACCATTGTAAATTAACGTATTTGTTGTGAGATTTTGTGTTATTGTTTTATTTCATCTATATTGTTCTCACAAGTCCAGCTCAATATTTACTTATAAATTTTAATATGTTTCTATTGTAGTGTGTATACAGGATGGAACTGATTCAGTATATAACCTGTTTTTCTGATCATTGTTTAATGCGTTAGATTTAGGTTACAGTACTCAAATAGTACTAATAAACCATACTACATCCATATACACCCACCACAAACACATTTAACAATGCCTGAGACTAGATCTTAATTATTTCGCAACAGTAATTGACACCACAACTTTGTAAAATTTAATCAAATAATAAAGTCGCATTATTCATAAAAAATGAGTCAAACATAAGTCGTCCAACTTTCTTTCCCTACCAAATTATATAATAAAAATCACATGCTCCTCCGATAGTAAACATCATCATCGCAACTACTATAAAACAGAAACATTCAAGAACTATCATGCAAATAATATTAGAATAATACAATCAACATTATGGACTGTCCACAAAATGTGGATAGTAATAAATTTAACTAAATTAAGTTTTATCGTTTACAGTTTTAACGATAATGTATACTATCCCATTTACTGTTACCTTATCACATGCCACAAGAAGGTTATCGGTTGAAATCGAAATTGTTCTGAGGCAGCTAATAACTGCACAGAATGATTTTCTGGGAAATACTGATTTTATAAGACCTAAAATTATTTTCAAATGCCTCTTTTAATCAAATACTATATAGCTGGCTATTTTCCATAGTTTAATTAAATATATAACCAGAAACTTGAATGTAGAAACAATTAATAAACTTTCCTAAATAATTGGAGTTTAAAGAAATATAAGAACTCTTCTCCTGAATTGTGTCACCAATACCTTAAGACTTAAGATTGGTAAAAAGTAATTAAACTGACACAGCTTTAATGAATTAAGATCCATTTAATATAGAAACTAATCTAAACAATAAAGTCCAAACAAATATACCCGATAATGATTCACATAAATTGTACGATTAAAGTTTGTTTATACAGTACAACGATATTTTATAGACATTGTTGTTGTAAGAGTCAGTCAAATTTTTAGTTATAAAAATTTAGTAAAACTTGTATGAAACATATATATAATCTGACAAATATATAAATAATACGATACGTATATTTTGGATTTAAAAATATATACAATAATAAATATAAACAAAATATTTTAATGTGTACTTGTTTACCTTGTGTTTTCAGTTTCATTTGTATGCTTACTATTGTTTTTTTTTTTCATACAAATAAATTAATAATTTACTATTACAAGAATAAAGTGCTGCACAAAAATCCTATACTGTTGTCTAGTTAATGTTTTTCATAGTTTTTGTTGTTCTCTTTCCAGCAATAAAATGGTTTATCTATTTTTAGTAATGATAAAAATGGGTAACAAAAAATATTCATGTTATAAAAAGTAATAATTATATAAGTTTTATCAATGGACGAAGAAGAGACATTCTTGACAAGAATATGACGTTAACGTAGGCTTAAAGTGATATAACTTTGAAGTAAAATCTAATTATTGTGACAGCTTTCATTTCGATTCAGAACTTCTCTTCTGTAAAATCCAAACAAATTTAGGAAAAGGCACGTTTTACATTTCGAACAGATTGGTTCATAAAATTTTCCTTTTTGGAAAGGATAATAGCGCGAGATTTAGGTTATTTTATACGTTACTGATTGTACTTATTTATTCTAAAATGTAAAACGATTCATTATGTTTCACAATTACTACAGTTACACTACAAACAGAGAGCACTATGTAGCTCAAGATTTTGTACAACAATGAGTAGATTGTTTACTTGGAATCAGCTGTTTAATAACCATAATAACCCATGTTAACAAAAATGTAATTTTCTGTAATTTGGGTGTCAACGTGTTATTATTGTTGTTGTACTTAGTCACTAAATAGACCTATTTAATTTTTAGTGACAGTTTAAAACTGAGAAATTAATGAAATAATGCTAAACATTATTAGTTTGGTAAGCCTAATTTAAAACCATAGTGCAATACATTGCATTTGAGGTTAATTTGTTCATAAGTTATTATTTAATTGTTACTATAATTGATATTATTAATTAAATTGTATGTACTTTTCTTAGTTATCCTTCAGCCAATAAGAATAAATTATACATAATGTTATTTGTCTTAAATTTTTTTAACTTTTTCGTGTCTTAACTTTTTTTGATAAAATTTTTAGTTTATTAATTATTTAATATTAATAATATTCACATGCTGAATAACGTGATAAAGTTTGTTCATATGGTTGCAAGACACCCTGTATTAACAATTACTGCAGTTACAGCAGTGGGACTAATTTTATTAAATTTATATGCTCATTTTACTTAAATTAAATTAAATTAAATTTTACACCTTAATTAATGCGATACATATTTCAATAGGGATTCGTAATCTGTGAGTAATCTGAAACACGGGTGAAATCTTTCGCTAGCTGTAACTCTCTAACGAAGCATTTCCAAACCTATGAATAAATTAACTTTTTTCGTTATTTTTGCTAGTGGAATCAGCTCATAAAGTGCTCGGAACATTATGCAAATAACTTATTATTTTAGCTCAAAATAACTTTTAAATATTTTGTTTTTAGAGTAATTCTGGGTATTGTTGACAACTACAAAGAAATACATTTTTCCTTTTTTTTGTCAATATCTCTGTTGTCTTTTGAGCTACAGAAAAAATTAAAAAACCATTGAGTTTGTCATTAAAAAAGTAAACTTTTTTATCTATAGTAATTGTTTTGTAAAGTTAGCGGTTTTAGAGATATTTGACTTTAAAAATCATAAACTGCCGCCATTTTGAAAATATTTAAAATATTGTTCTAATTGTTTTTACAGTGATAAAATATTAAGCACCAAATAGGTGTACAAAGTTTGAGCTCAATATCTTTTCTAATTCTAAAAATATTAAGTATTTTGTAAAAAACACATACAGACAGACAGACCGAAAACGGAATGACATAGGATACATGTTATATTACATGTTTTGTTTCTTTTGACATGCTGAATAACGTGACAAAGTTTGTTCATATGGTCTCAGGACACCCTGTGTAGAATTAAAATGTATTACTAAACCTTGCTGTAATTTTATTTATGTAAACTAGTCACAAAATGGTATCAATTAATCTAACCATATAATATTTTAACTTGTGCCAGTTAGTATTGGTGTTTTTAAACCAAATAAATACATTAAATTAATAACTGTTAAATAATTTAAAGTTATTATCTTTCAAAATAATGTACAAAAAATATTGGAGTGATTATGATTGTGTTTTTATATATCCATTATTCTAAGTAATTGCCATAACACACGTTACGTTTCACATGCGTTGTTTTATTTTAGCAGTACAATAATAGGACATTGATTTCATGTCATGTTTGATTACGTATAATGTTTAAACTAACGCAATTTTGTTTGTATCATAATAAAGAATAGTGCATTTACGTATCATGGACTTAAAACTTATTTGTATCCCAATTAGATTGCAAAATAATTCCAGTAGATGGTATCAACTTATTATATAACAATAAATTATTGTATAATTTTGTTTCCGAAATAGGGGCACGAAAAAGCAATATAATTAAAGTACAGTTGTCCGTTATAGAATTGTGTTCCCGAAATAGGGGCACGAAAAAGCATAAACAAAATTGTTAAAGTACAGTTCAC
>JAGFPH010003310.1:87489-111042 GCA_018207615.1 Philaenus spumarius | reverse complement strand
TTTAAAATAACTGTCTACCTTCCCTGCCTATCCAAATTTGTTAATCATCAGTTTAAACGCAGACATTATGCTAGAGGCTTTATTTTGTCACATTGTGTCAGTACTTATTCGTAACATTGATAAGTATTAGTTATGAATTTGATAACGTTATTTTTAAATTACAACTTACGTTTACTAAAGAAAAGTACAAGTGTGCATACAATCTACTATAGTATATAATACAATAGTTTAAAATATATAAATATAATAGAGTATTTACGATTCTAAAACAGTCTTACAACAGTATTAAATTTTCACAAGAGAAATTACAATTTTTCTATTTCATGAAAACCACAAGAATGTATTGAGGTACAAAATCTCACAAAATATTAAAATTTATAAATGCAGGTTATATAAAAATATCTAAATAGTTTTAATATCAACTGTTCAAATTTTGCTCACGTAAACGTGGAATTTAATTTATAAAGTTGGTATGCCTGCTTTGCCTTGAGAATAACGGCGTTTGCTGCAGTGCAATGGCTATTCTGTAATAGGAGTTGTGGTGTGTTAATTGGCTTGTTCAAGCTGAATCTGTTATAACAGTGCAACGTAATTTTAAAAGTAACTTTGTTGGTGAAAAAACCAACCCTAATTGACCCTTTCAAGGAAACCGGCACTGTTTCGAAAGTGCAATCGCCAACAGGTCAACAGAGATCGTTTGATGCTACTGTTGAACAGATCCGTGCTTTGTGTGTTCGGAGCCCAAAGGAGTCATTTGCCAAATATAGTCTACAATTAGGAATACCTAAAGATACTTTGAATTAAGTGATACGTAAAGAATTTCATTTACGAGCCTACAAATTACAACTGTTCCATGCAATTAAACCTACTGAAAAAAAAAAAAGTTTCAGTTTGCTGAACTTTATACACAGAAATAATTGATGAATATATATATTTTATGTTCTCTTTTCTGATAAAGCTACAATTCATGTGAGTGGAACAGTTAATCGTCATAAATACACAAGTTGGGGGTAGGGTCACCACAGTACGTTATTTAGCAATAACGTGACCCTCTAAAAGTTTATTTTTGGTGTGGTTTGATGGAAGATCGAGGGATTAGTCCTTTCATTTGTGTAGAACCAACAATAAATGGAGACTTATACTATAACATGTTAACATATTATCTCTTTCTTCAAATGGAAGATATTGTGGTGGAAAATTGGCTTGTATTTTAAAACAAGATTACACCCCATCATGTTTTAGTAACCTTTGTCGCGCGGCATTGTACTGTACACTCCTTTCCGGGAAGGTAGGCCTGGCTAACCCAGACATAACCTGCTTGACTTTTTCTTTTGTTGTTACATAAACACGTTATTTATGCTGAACATATCCGTGACAACAACCATTTGCAGGAAAGAATCATCACGGCAGTTGAGACAGTTACATTTACGCAACTGTCCAAATTAAAAAATAATTGTCTTAATTTAAAGTTTGGAATTTCCTGAACAGTTTCATACCAAAAACATAACTTTCCCTTTTCATTTATATTTTATGTGGATTCTTAAATTGACACTGCCAATGCCTTCGTTGCATTTCGCTACCAAGCTATAAATTATAGACTACAATAATAAACTCCTTGTAGGAGTTCACTATTGTGCAAGCATGATATTTGGTGTTATTACATTTACCTACTGTAAAAATATAATAAAAGTCTTCGCAAAAAACACCTATGATGTGGCAGTTATATTGGATTATTTATATTAAATTTTAAATTTAATAAAATTAAGTTTTGCTTATGTAAATAATGTAGTAATCTTGTTTTTGTTTTATTGTTTTATTTTGTTTTAAGAAATGGTAACTTTGTAAACTATGCATTACCATGGTAATGTACCATTATTTCAAATAAATGTAATTTGAAAAAAATATATATATTTTTTTAATATAAACACAATAATATTGACATATGTACAGTAAAATGTATTTTCAAAGCTCACTTTTATTACTATTTTTAAGTTCATTTTATCCCGGTGTTTCAGTAAAAGAGATCTTGCCCTTTTAATTGTTCGACTTAAAATATTCAAAATAGGCCTACTCAATAAAATCATTTTGTTAAACCTCAAGATATTTTTTTATAATCGTCAAATTTATTGTACAAAAGTATTTTCAAAGCTCTAAACTCTATTATTCTCATTTTTAATTTCATTACAAAATAAAATGATTGATTTTTCTGACCGATTATATTAAAAATACCGATTATACTCAATGAACAATTTTTATTTTAAACTCTCAAAAAAATGTTCCTTGTTTTCTGGTGTATTAAGAACAAAATTATGTATTATAATAAGTTAAGTTTACTGTTTATAGTATTTTTTTGTCAAATTTACAAAAATTATTCATCAAACATTTTTATTTTAATTGAATCTGGTGGAGGAGACAATTGTCAAATAAATAAAGTGCAAATGATTAATAGATCACCATAAGTTCCAACATAAATCTTAAAACCTAAAATTCAACACAGTACTACAACCCATGGGTAAACACAATAGAAAACGCCTAGCTAGGTAGCGAAATGCATCGAAGGCATCAGCAGTGTAACATTTTTAAAATGCTCGTAAAATATAAAAGTGAAAAGTTATGCTATTGGTATGAAACTGTTTAGGAAATTCCTATCTTTAAAATAAAACAAATAATTATTGTTTAAATTTCTTTATAACTTCCCTTTACGGTAATTAGTGTGTGTGTTATTTTTTTTAAACTCATTGTCAAAATTGTTTTCAAAATATTGAATTTTATTGAAAATTGCTAAGTACAAAAGTTTTAGTTATTTATGTGAAAATTGTTTTTATGTAAGACTTTTTTTATAGAATGAATATTTTTTAAGTTAAGGGAAAGAACTGGATTATGGACACCATTTTCCAATGAGGGCGGCTGTAGCACAGGGTTTTTTTAGAAGAATTGATTAAAATTGATTAAACATATTTTAAAATTGTTTGTTTTTAATCAACATTATATCAAATTCATAAGTTTTTGCGAATATTCAGCTTCAATAGTATTATATGTAAAAAAATTTAAGAATGACTAATTTTTATAAATGCAAACTTGAAAGTGAATACATATATTATAGCGAAAGTTACAACGCAGGGTATCCTAACATTACAATAAATTATAATTGCTACAAACTGTAAAACTTACAGCAAGTAACATAACTATAACTAAAATTATAATTATAAAATCGTACTCTTTTAATTAATGAAAACAAATATTGTAAATACAAATTTAGAAAGTAAGAGACCATTTTTCAAATTATATATTTTACAGATTAGGCTGACATGTTGAGAAAATGTAAAAATGTGATTCAAATAAAAATTTAAAAAGTATATCGAATAAAAAAATATTATGAATGAGATTTGGATGTATATATTTGTATAGGCCCTACAAAAAGTTAAGGAAGAAATTCAAGTAGGCTAATCACATTCTTTTGTATTCTAGGTCAAACAGGTCACACGCATTTAATTTTGCTTAGTAATAATGTACCTTGTACCACCAGAGATAATATAGTCCACAATCCATTATTTATATACATATACTCCCAAACAATAGAGTTGCAGGTGTGTAAGTACTCTATAATATGTCAGTTTTTTCAAACCTCTTCAGGGAATAAAAAAAGCCTAAGTCATGCTGGGTAAATTATTTGGGGTTTATGTGGTGTCTCTATATGTGTACCACCATCGCTTCGCCTCCTTACTTATCAACCTGGCCTCTTATTGTGGTCTGGTAAAGCAATGACTACATATCAATATGTATTCATTGGGTAAAGTAAGGTCAGTGAGTAGTCAATGTTAGAAAACTAACGAGCCTAGATTCCGAGCTTCAGCCGTTACTCACGACTCCTGTTGAATTAATAATTGTGTATTTCCTCTGACACCACTACAGAAGGTCAAGGAAATAAATATTTAATGCTTTATTTTCCTTAATCCCATCAGATTACCGTTTTCATTTTCATCTGATTAGTTTTTCAATTAAATATAATTAAGTTCAATATCTTTTGTGTTTCAGTCAGTGAGCTCTTTCGTTTCTTATTTTGGCCCCTTTCGGGATTTCTATCCCGCAATCAGAAATTACCTCGCGTTTGGAGGTTAACACATTAAGTAAATAGTCACAAAAACATAAAAATTAACACACAAAAACACAGTCAGTAGTTGCACACCTAATGGCTTCCAGATGTTGACTTCTGTTATGTGTACCTACTCAGCACTACTGTTTTACGCTGACTTCCTGGATAACTTTCGGTGTTTAAGAAAAAAATCAATTGGTCGTTTAACAAAAGTTGTGTTATTTGTTTTTATTTTTAATGCCTTATAAATTTTAAAATCTTCCACAGCCTTCTTATATTGCCACATTTAATGCAAATATTTATTGGTTTAAGTAACTGCAAACGTGAATGTGTATGTGGTTTTCATCAATTAAATGTAAGCGCGTATTGGGAATAGTTACCGGAATTACCGTCTTTTTTAACAGGTCTTTTTAAAAGGTAGCTTGAACAATCATTACGTTTGCATATGTATATTTTGTCAAAACTATTTATTTTTATTTTGTATTTTACTGTTTGATCCTCGAATGGTAATGGGTTTTGGGGGTATTTTAACTGTTATTGGGTGTTTTTGAATTTGGGGGAGATTGCCTTGGGGAGAATTCTGACATATTCAGTTAATACAAAGATTGAATTACTTTTCTCTTTTGGAAGTATTTTGGATTTGTTAGTATGTTCTGTAATACCTTGTCAATTGACCATTTTTGTTATCAGTTTTTCTGTGCGGAATGTTTAATTATGTTAAATCCATCAGGGTAATAACGTGGTTATAGAGGTATAGTGATTTCTTTATGGATCGAACTGTTTTAAGCTGTAATTTTTTAACCCTACAATTGACAGACTTCACAATTGTGTAATCACTCCGTGCCACGAACACACATTTGTAACTCGTGTAATTGTTCGAATATTTCACCAACTAAAAATCTTCCAATCTCAAAAAGACAAAAACTATTGGAAATTTAATGTTTCAAACTGAAATTTTTGTATTTACAATTTCTTTCTAAAACGTATAATATTTGTTTTTCTAATCATCGTTTGGAAATTTTAATTTTCTAAACGGCTGAAGCGAGAGACAAAACTCGTTGTAACAAATCACTTTTGTCACATTTAAGCCGTATAACGGTTTAGACAAACCTGTTTTTGAACAGAATAACTGTATAAAAATGAATTATTAAAAATTTGTTCTTTATAATGCTGCCTTCTAAATATTAGTCACTCTCCTAATTTCGATGTTATGGCATTTCTTGTAAACTATTGCAATTGGACAGATGTTCGACCAATTAGCAAGCTCATTTGGTAATCGATTTATTACGTTGAATTTTATATAGTTTTACGTTTATGTTTACAGAAAATTCCATTGTTTCTTTTGGTATAAGGTAGATGTGATTTAGTTGTTATTAATTGGTCATAGACATCTAAAAAAAAAAACTAAATTTTGTGATGCATGACATAAAGCCATGAAGATCCCAATCGCGCCATTAGAAATGTGTAGGTTGTATGCAATAGGTGGAAATTTGATTGTGATTGTTTTATTTATTGAAATAAATGTACAAAACTGTATTATTATCATGTTTCAGTTATAAAGAAATAAATTTAGAATGAGATATTGTGTTTGTGAGTGAAATTAGTTTCATAAAAGTGATATTTATTAGCAATTTTTGCTTTTCCAGATAGCCTACCTAGCAAAACTATAAACTATTTACTATCCCCAGACAGCACAGTATGTACTACGAACATACTGTCAAAGTGCCGAATATTCCAGGCATGTACGAGCACTTTAGGTATATACTGAGCACATGCTTGGTAAATTATAAATTCACTTCTATTTTTGTCATTTTAAGAGATTGTCTAGGATGTGATTAGCACATTCTCAGTAGGATGATTTTGGAACGTGCTGAGTAGGCTACATTCAAAGCACTTTCTTAGAACATTACAAAAATATAAACAAAAAACACCCAAACATATTCTTTACAACTAACAAAGGCTGTAAAATCAAACTATATTTAGCGCTAAGATGGTTGATTTAGAAGAGTACGAACATACTTTGCTGTTTTAACATTATATTATATTTGGGTGTGGGGTACCAATAAAATATAACCGTTACTTCGTTACTTGGGTTAAATTTCAACCATTCTTCCCCATCCCCCATTCTACACGTAAAGGCTAGTTTACATTGGTCAAGTTACTTGAATCAAGTTTACTTGAGTCAAGTAAACTTGGGTCAAGTAAAGTGTTTACACTACATTCAAGTAAAAAAACGATTTTTGAAAGCTTGAATTCAAGTGGAGGAATTGTTGTGTGGTTTGTAGTGAAAATGGCGGCCCCTCCTGATGATATACCTGATGCTATCCGTGAAGTCGTTGCACTGTTAGTACCAATAATAAGCGATGTTACAGTAAGTGTATTAAGAAAAATTTAAAGAAGAAGAGGAAGTACCGGGTAGTTTTCATAAATCTCAAGGAATTCAATTATCTGTGCACTGTTCCACTTCACATTTTTCGAACTCATTATTAAAAAAATACGCTTTAAATAAATAATAACAACGTCAACAACAACATTCAATGTGACGCCAGATTTGTCGGTTAACCTTCTCTACAGCTGTTTACTTGAAGCAAGTACGTATGATCGAGCTTGAACGTGTGTTTACACTGGTCAAGTGACCTTCTTACCTGTTTCAAGTGCATCCAACTTGACTGCAAAAATCAAACATGTTCAACTTTTACTTGCCACTTGAATCTAGGAGTCAAGCACTACTTGAACGAGACAAAAATTACTTGAAGAAGCGTTTACACAGGTCAAGTTGCTCAACTCCAGTAGACTTGATTCAAGTAACTTGACTAATGTAAACGCCGCTTTACGGTTGGAACCTTTGAACGCAGTGAGCAGTGAGTCATCCTTTGCCTTTACATTGTCTTGTCTCATAATATTCTACTCTACACTACTACTGTCGGCCAGATTATTTTCGACATTCTTATTTAATCACTTTTGTATGATCAGCTCTTCACTTATGTGGTAAGTACTTTTACAATTATTTAGTAAATATAATTTAAAATAATATATATTTCAGTAGTATTTGTCTTTAGAAATTCTCATTTATAATTCACTAGGCCTTCCATTGCAGTATTGCAATTTCGGATTTATTTTAAACTATTTCTGACTTAATAAATGTCCATAAATTTAATGAAAGATGTTAA
Organism: Philaenus spumarius; assembly: GCA_018207615.1. Classification (NCBI taxonomy): domain Eukaryota; kingdom Metazoa; phylum Arthropoda; class Insecta; order Hemiptera; family Aphrophoridae; genus Philaenus; species Philaenus spumarius. The sequence continues at coordinate 103,779 of JAGFPH010003310.1, read as the reverse complement.
AATTAATGTTGTTTTTACGAATTCATAATTTTAAACTAGCCTACGCCTATGTTTAGGCTATAATTAGCCTATGTAATTCACTTTATAAGTTTCATAACCTCTAAACCGTAACTTACTAGTAGAATGCATAAGAGTTTTCTAACATAAAATTGCATTTGAAAACTCAGATTGCTATTGGTAAACTCGAAAATTGGCTGTAATATGAATATCTGAAAGTAATTAACAACAGCATTTTATTTTGATTTTTCAATAGTATAACATAAACATAACCTAACCTAAAGTAAATTTCTAGGCCTAGAGGTCTTGCATGTGTATAAAGTAGGCTATATATAGGCCTATATATCAGTTAATCAGTACAACTTGTTTTAAATTATATTTATGCTACTGTCATAATATGTATAATAACTGAACTTAAATGATGGTTATATTTTCAAAGTACTGTAGGTCCTTCTCTTTAGGCGTAGCCTAGGCCTACTTTGTAATAATTGTTTGTTCATGCATTTGTCATAGTTTCGAATTTCATAAATATACAAGCAAATCCATGAAACCTAGTGTGGTAGTTATTAGCCTATTTATTGTGAAAGGTTAGTAATAATATTTAGGCTAAAGGCAAATTTTTAGAATGCCACTCAGAGGCAACTTGTTAAATCAGGCCTAGAATCAGTTGAAAATTTGTTTAGAAAAATGAGAAGTGCTACCAACTTACTTAGGCTAATATAATATGTTTACAGACTGGAAACATACTGTGACTAGAGGCTGTGAGTTTAGTTACGGTTTTTTTTTTTGGTTGCAACACAGCGTTTATGATATTACCACTTCGCAAAAAGTAGTGGTATTCTATAATTTCATTACTACAGATTTCATTTTTGTGGTATTCCATTAATTACGGAGACATTGTTCATTCAACTTCAAGTTTAAAGTGCATGAGTTATAAAATTAGTAATTTTCTGGTTCATGGTAGTAAGATGTATACCCTACATTTTTAATATGCTTTTTTTAATTTTAATAGTAACCTTTTTGTGCAGGGTACACTAATGTATGTAGGCCTAGATACACAGGCCCTTGTATTATATTTGCATAGTCTTGTAGGTTAGCTTATTAAATTATAATTATTGTGTTATCAAAATTACTGATGTACAGTATTTTTACTAGGTATTAATGTAACTATATGATTTATTTAACTTTTTTGGTTTTTTCTTGCTTTGACAGCTTTTCAGTCCTGCACCATTAGATTCCTGCACACAGTCAAACACAGTCAAGTCTTGATCAGGTCATTACTCATTTGGTAAGTAAATTTTACTGTAAAATAAATACTAGATCATAATTAAAATATAACATAAACATTACTTTTAGGGTAACGATGAAAACACCCGTAAATAAATATGGCGCAAGTTTACTATTCGACCCTAGGCTAACCTATGGCAACAGAAATGCAAGAATAATATATTTTTTTTTAAATGTCTAACTTATAATATTTAGTCACAGTATGATTACCTGTATTCAACATTTAACAGTAGGATGTAAAACAACGTCGGTGTCTACAAAAATATTAGTCTAGGGTCGAATAGGAAACTTACGCCAAAAAGATTCTGAAAATATATATTTCACTGGGTAAAAATAGTGTTCGACTTACTTTGGCAAGTTAGATCAGGTTAGCTTTTGATATGTATTAGCCTATATAATAGATGTTCCCTATAAACAAAGAAATGTATATGTTTTACATAGTAAAACATGCAAGTGGTTAAAAACATAATGATCAACAAAGGGCATTGCATTCTAATTGAACAGTTCAATTTTAGCTTACTCGCATTCATTAAATATAAAAATACATAAAATAAAGTTAACCTAGGCCTAACCCAACTAGTAACAGTAGGTATGTTCTAAAGTCAAACCATAGGTCCTAGTCCTACAATTAATTTTGTGCTAATTTACTTACTTTTATTATGATTATGGGAAGACACTTTTTGTCATTTATGAATATGTGTCATGAATTTATATTTTCAGAATATAGGCCTAGTATATAAAAGAAGTGGCTGTTCCTGTCTTTAACTTACCCCAGAAGTAACTTTTACAGGCTACCAAAAGTAATATATTTAACTGCCTTAGTAATGTAGCTTAAAATTTACATTCATGATAAGGTCTTACTCTTGAATCAATCTTGAACAATAATGGTTAAATTTTGATTAAAATTGTTTTGGTAACCTATAACCTATATCTATATCTCATTTGACTTTCAAACATAGCCTATTCTAATGTGACTAGTTAACTTAGTGTAGTTAGGTCAGAATAGTTTTGGATGTACTAAATTATGTTTCTTATTTTTAAATGTGCAATTTACACAGGAGTTGGTAAACTGTAATGTTTGGCAAACTAAACATTTAGTGTTTTTTTTGACTGATATGAAATGATATTGTACGGTATCAATATTGACTAATTGGACGGTTTATTTTTACATCTATTTATTAAATATGAGTAAATACATATCTATATCTAACTCATTCACAGTATGTTTTTAAGTCATACAATATACAGGGCCTATTAATATTTTAAAATGTAATAATATTATTAACTTTTGATAGGCAGCCAGTTTTTATAAAATTACCCCATGACATGACAGTAATTCTATTGTATTTGATAAGAACAAGTAGTAATTGCCAAAAGGAAACTAGACCTACTTTTTATGCATATGGCTAACCCATGAGTGTTGAAATTTCACTCTGAACACTTTATTAAATTGTCTAGGTGGAACAAGCCATGAATATACTGACTCATTAAATGTTGTCATACATACACATACATGGGTTATCAAACACTATATGTAGGCTACATAGTAGGAACTCGATCATGTAGTGCCTATTAGCCTTCCGAGGAGTAAGTTCTTTTTCAAATTATTGTGATTATTTTTGTTTTATTTTACAATCAGTTTACAAAGTAACCATTTATAACTTCAACAATATAACAACTACAGCCGGAACATAAACTTACCAACGTTTCTGAATTTACCAGTTCGTAAAGTTATAAATAGGCTATATATATATACATCTAAATCATATTTAATCTATTATAATATTAATGCCAACATTTAGTGTGTCAGTTTAGTCATTGTTTGTTATGCCATTTATGTCTTATTTCATAAACACTTGATTAATCTTAGGGCCTATTATACGACGTAACTTAAGTAAATGATAGGCTATATATATGTATAAAATATAATAAAATTTTATTAAAAATGAAATATATAGACTATCACTAAAACTTATCATTTTATTCATGTTACTTGTAGCCAATATGCAATGGTTTTGCCGTTGGAATGAAATAAATAAATAAATATAACATAATTGTAATAATAGTTGAATTTTTAAAGATCTATGTTAAATGATAATTGAAATGTGTCTTTTCAATTAATTGTATTATAATCAATGTTTATATATGTTTATAGATATTGTCATATAGAAGAGGCCACAGTTGAAGATATTTCAGGCTCTACAAAACAGTGGCCGGTTAGGGGCTTAGTAGAGGAAAGAACGCCGAAAAATGTAAGTTGATAATTAAATATATCTATTAATCTCATAAACTGATGTCTGTTAGGCATATTCAACTTTTGATATGGATAACTTAAGTTAATTTATAGTAAATGAAGAACAAGTTATTTTGATTGTAGTACTAGGTACTTCACAAGTAAATTTTAATTTAGTTTGTATTGATCTAAATGTAGTATTTAGGGCCTATACTTAAAACTTAATTTACACTTTGCAGAAAATTAATTAAAGTTATTACAAAGTGCTGGCAACTACCTGCTTGCTTTGCAGAAGTAAAATTGTGCAGATCGTAGTGCTGATCTCACTGTGCTTCAGTTTTTTTGTTTTCTTGTTGTTCATTGTAAGTTTTTTAGTTGCTAAACTCAGAATAAGAATAATTGTATGATACGGAATGGTACAAAGGTTATATGGTTATTGATTGCCTTATTGAAGTGGTTATTTTTTACTATATATTTTACTTATTTTTATTCTTACTACAGCTCACAGTCTTTTTTTCTTTTATTTTCTTATAAGTTAAGCCGTTTTGCCTCTTTGTCATGCGTTATCAAACCTACACACAGTATTTGTAATTTATTTCTTGTATTCATTGATGCTCGTCAATTGATTAAATGAGAACATATACTCAACACATTCACAAATAACACATAATACACAACACAACACGTTGGGACATTTACGTCAATTGAAAAAACTACGCAAGCTGTAGCTCACATGTGAACTCATTGAGTTAAAAACGTCCGCGGCCTCATAACCTAACCTAACATATAAGAAAATAAAAGAAAAAAGGAATGTAAGCTGTAAGTATAAAAATAAGTTAAATATAACAAAAGCTATGACTTGCACTAGATCTACTTTTGTTTGAATAGTTCCTTGCAATATTACAACTGGTTAATCAAATAAGCAAAATAAATGTTCTATAGGCCTAGGCCTAGTAAATAAAGAACTTTATAACTAAAGGACATTATCATCTCATACTTATTGTTACTAAATTTTGATATAAATAGGCCTAGTTCAATGTAATATTCTCAGAAAAGATTTCTTCATGTTTATAAGAATTGTCATTCTCTCACAACAATGTTTACTCCACAATAACTTTGATATTGTTTACTCCCCTTTATTTTATAATATGTTTTGATATAAAATCTGCATCAGAAATTTCTACCAGCTGATTTGAAAATCTCGGGTTTAATTTACTTTAAAGATATAATTATTTTATTCCGAATACTTTCTCCAACCCTTAATTTTGCTTCGTAACGGTATACAAGCAGACATTATTATTAGTAGTACCTACCTATTTTATTAGTTTTAAATAATTTGGTGGTCATTCCTACTGTACGTTTCATGTTTAGTTGACATTATGGGTCTAATGGAGCAGCCGAATGCTACTAAACAGCTAATTATTGCAAATTAACAGTATTAAAACTGTTTAAATTTTATAATACAATCGATATAAGGTAAATATTTTGTGTGTGTAAAGGACTTATTATTAATTTGTGAATAATTTTTACTTACTTGTGAAACAACTCATTCTCAAACTGCAGTTAATGATTTATTATTTACTAGATTTACTAAAATTATTAACATAATACTTGTATTTGAAGGGCAATCTGCCAATAAAATTTGCTTGGTTAAACAAATTTTCCAGGACACGTTTACCAGATTTTATTTTTGTAAACAATAAAAAATATTACAAAATTTTGATTGATAATAATTAGCATACAATTAAAAAATAATACCGTAAATTTCTTTTGGAAATTCGACAATAACATAAAAAGTTCGATAAACTTTACGAACATTTTCATGCTAAACCATAATACAAAATCTTAAATGACCTTTAGTTTCAGTTATAGAATAATTAGTATTAGCTGCCCTATAGTTGTCATTCCTGCTTGTTGAATTATGAGCGTACAATACCGAAACCTTTATTTTAATATCCAATGCGGTTAAGAGCTTGTAGCCTACATTTTTACGCGCAAACTACTAGCAGCGGAGCGCCTGTAAGAATAACATGGCATATGGGTTTCTCCATACTGCTAACTATGCTTGAAACGTGGTATACTATAATTCATATTTTAAAAATTAAATAATATTGAATTATACAGCATTTCTTTCAAAGTTATGTTAATTTCATTGGTTTAAGTTATTGTTTGTGAAACAATGAATATTTTGTTGCAGGAAACTAGGACCATCCTAAGAACAAAGATGTTTCTCAAGTTATGATTCTACTGGTTATTAAAATTATCATGTTTTAATTCTTTTTGTACATACATGTTGTTATACATTGACAATAATAAATAGGTTTTGAAAGTTTCAGAAAAGTGTAGTTTTTTATGTTTCCACATTAGATTATTATATAACCCTATCATCAAAATCAACAATAACAGGGGGATGTAGTATTTTGTCAATTCCTTGAAGTAAGTCAATGAAATTATTGCAGATTTGCTCATATGTATGTTTTTTCATATCTAAAGATCCTAATTTACTTTGATTAATAACTTTTGAATTATTGTATTTTATATATACAATGTTTCTAAGACCAGCACAATGTTCTTAGTTGAATTGAGGTATTGAATTTACCCAGAATATGCTAGACATGTTCTATACATAAGTATAGCATGTGCACATCACGTGTGAAGAATATGTATAATAGGTATATCACATTGGGATTATATGCTATGCATATTTGTAGCATGTGCGAAGAATATGCAAGGTTCATATTGAGATCATGAATGTACCCAGAATATGCTAGGCATCTTCTATGTAAGTGTAGCATGTGCATAGAATGTGTGTAGCTCAGATTGAGGTAGTAAAATGTGCCCAGCATATATGTAGAATGTGCAAAAATCATATTGAGATAATGAATGTACCCAAAATATACTAAGCATGTCCTATAGAAGTGTAGCACATGCCTAGCATGTTCTAAGAATGTGCGTAGTTCATATTGCAGTTATAAACCGTGCCCAGAATGTCCTGAGCATATTGTAGGAATATTCTTCTCGCATATGCCAGGCGCTTTGTGAGCGTGGACGTTCACTTTTCCTGAGCACGTGCCAGACATATTCTGGAATATTCAAGAATATGCGTGGCACATTCCGCATATACTTAAAGAATGTACTGAGCACATGCTCAGCACATGATTGTGCTGTCTGGGTCCTAGCCTATAAACTAACCTATTTAAAAACCATATTTATTTCATAATAGTTTAGCCTAATTTAGTCTAACTAAAACCCAAAAAATACGGCCTAGGCCTACAGCAATCTAAAAACTAACTAACTTACTGAAATAGCTTGGGCCACCTAACTTACACAAATGGCAGACAAGGAGTATATAATCCGTTCATAAGGGCTAATACCTATTTACTGACACCTTTTATACAGATTCCTCTAAGCAATTTTTTGCTATCGAGAAAAACCTTTTTGACAGTAACGATGGAGGCAAATAGTAATGGGATATCTAAAAGCCTTGTTCAAGCAAAACTTGATGAGAGACATAAGACTGCGTATTTCGGATAGGCAAACACTTTTCGTGACATACCAGTCTGTACCTAGCAAGAAGCCTTCAATTGCTATGACTACAGCTTGTCATGCTAGTGACATTGAAGTCAGAAGTATCCGTAGTATTACCCATTAGGCCAGTCGGTAAAGGTCAATTTAGACCAAAAGTACCAGTAATTTGCAATACGGCTGAATTTTTTTTTATAAGTACATTAAAGTATGTAGATTAACATAAAAAAAGTTTACCAGTCTATCGATTTCCCAAAGTCGAAAAAAAATCGATTATCATTTTTTTCCGATTATCCTTAATATTTTGAGCTGGGATGAAGATAGAGGAAAATAAAAAATACTAACGTGTAGGGGAGGTATTTTTCAACCAAAAAGGTCATATGTATTTATGTCGTCCGATCAATGGTTTGTCTGGAAAACATTCGATAATGCAGGTATGTATTTTGCAGCAGGGGAAATCACTAAAAGGGGACATCTTATTCATATATGAAGCGTTGGCTCTTTCTAAATTGGCCGAATTTTAATATATCGAATTGAAACTTGACATAGGAGTTAAAATATATATTTTAAACATTTATGCTGAGTCTGCACAAAATAATCTCTTAATTTCTAACAGATGCTAGCCTAGTACTTAACGATCAGGTAGAATTTTTGTCCAACTCGCCTCTACTAAACCCATTGTCAACCTTATGACCATACTCACCCCACCCCCTTCCACTATCTTTCCTTTTTCTTTGTTGTGAGTAACTGTTCTATGTTTTAAACACGTTTGTTTTCTAATATTCTTCAGTCTGTAAAACTGCCTCGTCAATGCCGTCACGGGCGAAACCTTGGTCTGCAAGACTCAATAAAAAATTGTAGAACTTACAAAAAAATTGTGTTTGTCCTTTAATTATAATGGAATTCTACCAAGTACCTTCGGTCGTCACTATCAATCGTATACTTTTTCTTAGTTTTTCTATTGCGTTTCAGTAACTTTTTATAATTTAAATTTGTCTTGGTGTATGGTCAAAAATGATCTAGTAGTTTAAAATTATTTATATTTTATATAAATAAAGACCTGGATATTGATAATAATTTAATTATTAGAATTCATGTTATTTTAGCATGGCAATAAAACCAGAAGGGCAAACATTATAAGTTCCTTGGTAGGTTTTACAGGACGATTGTTTCTCCCTTGGCTAACCACATATGTGTCCTGCTACACATTCAGTGATACAGAGTACTTATTCATACTGTGGCTTGATGGACAAAGTGGGAAAATATTGTTTAAATGAATTTCTGTAATGAAAATCTTAATGGTTATATTAATTTATTTCTATGAAGTTCTATTTTCTATTCGATAGGGGATAGTTGAAGGGTGATTAGCTAGAACATTAAATCAACAAAACGACATGCCAGTTGTAAATATTGTGTATATATAATTAAGAAAGCTATGTTTGTTTGTCTCACCGTGAGTAGACTATAGATTATTTATTATAAACGTTACATTTCATTTAAATGCCATATTACCCACCTTTACTAATAACATAACAAAGAATAATTATAATATATATATAATAGTTACTTTACCAATAACATCCGTGGTTGTTTATTTGAGGTTTTAATAAACTGCTATAAATTCTTGTCAATTATGAAACTCAACTTACTGGTCTAGTAAATTTAATAATTAGTAATCGAATGTTCTTCAATAAATTGTTTCTTTAAATACAAATTTTATTTTTTAACTATTATGTCAGTGCTCTATAAAAAATATTATTCTACTTTTTGAAACAGTGTTTACCCACTTCTCGTAAAAGGCAGTTACAAAGAAGATTTGTTCCCTTACCCGTTTCGTTTCTTTACAAACTAACTCAAATTTAACACGGAAAAAATGTAATAAGAAAAAATGGCGTTCAAAATACTTTGTAGCTTAAGCTTATATTCTTACTTAAGACGCGCTCCGACTTTTAAGTATCAAATCAACATGGTAGTCACGTTCTGTCCACATTGACTTTAATTAACTTTCACTTAAATTAGTCCTTGTAATTATAGTATTGTTTATTAATGCAATGCTTATATATTCCCGTCACATGAAATATAAAATTTTTACTTGTACTTTAATAAACTAATATATATTTAACCAACTATTCACCATAATGCTTTATTATACCTATTACATTTCTTTACTTAGATAACAAACAGAAGACTAAATTTTAAATATTGAATCAATAATAATAAACTATTTTCGTTAAGTATTTACAATAACATACTGTTCCATTATTATTAATGTACCAAAATTCTAATTGATTTGAGTGGTCATTGAATTAGACACAACCTATTCTGCTTTACTCATTGATAGCAATCAGCTTTAAGGCTTCAAGGTATGCATTGTCAATACTTTATTAATTGCTATTCCAATAATTATTATTCTCTATCTGGAAAGATAGCAAAGCAGTTAATACGTTTTGTACCTGAATTATTTTAAATATATTGCCTTTATTTACTACGTATTTAATTTTCTTAACTTCATTATTATTTTAAAAGTTTAAATCATATCTTTGTGTACTTATATTTAATAATAATTTTGTATACACGAAAGTAGCTATATGGTAGCATTCTGCAACAAATATTTAATGCAACGTATTTTAGGTTATGCATCCTAATATACTTTGATTGCATGTAATACATTATTGGTAAAATGTAGTTCAAAATAAAATACTAGCCAACGATGTTTTATACTATCACTTAACAATATGAACGAATACATTGTTGCCTTCTTTAAACTAAGATGTAGTTGCTAAATATTTAGCTGACATTGGTTTGCCAATAATTTTAAAAAAGGTAAGTTAACCTAAACTATTTGTTTTAATTATATTTGTATTTTTATAACGTTTTGTTATTTAAATTATCTTAGCCGAACTTGTTGTGCTCCAATTGTACCAAAATAAGTAATCATTACGATTTTGTGAAATTAAGTACTATTATTGTTTATGAAATAAATTAATAACGTTAAATACAGCAAATTTCCTTTGCATCAAACATCAACATAATTGTCCATATACTTGAAGTTCTATTTACTTTCAGAATATTTGTAAAAATGCTATTTTTGTTTTGTTTGTTTTTACTGACCAAACTACCAAAATAACGTATTATTTAAAAATTAAATTAATTTAACTTTTAATGAATATATATTACCTTCCTGTCATTGTTCTAAAATCATAAAATAAAATGTTAGAACTATATTAAAAAGAGTAAAAAATTTAACCAACACTGAACGATATCAGGCTGGAGTAGAGGGTAGAAGGTGACACCAGCAGAACGTTTTTGTTTTGTTATCAGCATTAAATATGTCTGAAATTACAATAAAAATTACAGTCACTTTTTATGCTAAACAAGTAGATAAAATTAATTTGACTTCTACAGGTAACTAGTTTATAACAAGTTAGAAGTTACAAAAACATATAATTAGATAAACATATGTTTCTACGTAGAATTATACTAACAGTATAATTCACATACGCAAATAGACTTTAGTATAATTATGGTATGTTATAAATACATTATGTTTTATGCAATTTGCGAAATCATAATGGTTTAACAGTCATGTTAAATTTGTGTCAAGTCCATTAGTTATATGTAATTAATTATTTATCGCAACGCAATAACGTATTATAAACTAAAAGCCTGTTCCACACTGAAAGTAATGCAGTGTAACAGATACGACATAAAATAAAGCCGCAGTTATAGTTGATCTAACTGATAATACTGACATAATATAAATGTTTGCGTATGTTTCCTCTGATTACCATAGCCAGCTGAACAGATAGTACCACACAAGCACTTTGTTTGGCTAAGTAAGTTGTTTGTAATGAATAATGATAGAATATTATAAATTGCAAACTTTAATCGATACAATATTATTTAGTTTACAAACTAAATTAATTAAAGTTATTAGTATTACATAAACTACTTATATAGTATAGAAACCTTTTAGAGTTTACTTACTGTACTAGGACTTTGTACTCATTGGTTAGGAAAATTCCGTAATTATTGGTGTAATGAATAAATAGTGTTTAAATTTTAGTTAATCTTTGTCACAAACATTGAATGTTCCTAGAATAAAAAAATCTAAGATAAAGGAGTTATTGATTAAATTTCGAATATTTTATTGTTTTTTGTTTAAAATAATAATGTGTCTTAACTTTTTGCATATTTTCGCAAATATACACAAGCGAATTGACAAACACATTTTTAATGTGTAATCATTATTTTACTGAACACATTTAAGGTCCATTCAATTTTAGTTTTCTAGAAGGAATAATTATTTGGTTACTTTATAAATTTATATATACGAAAAATAATTTGGTTTATTTTGGTTGTTTTTTGCACTTAACCTAATGCTTAAGAATTTCATAATGAAATATAAAATCATAGGTGTTTTAGTTTAAAAGTAACAATTCATCTTAATTAATTCGTATATTAATTTTGATTGATATTTTTTGATCGATTTTCAAAAAATTTTTAGACATAGAATTGGCAAATGTACCTATTCGGTATTATATAGCCAGATACATAGTTTGTGTAATCTTAAAAAATGGAGAATGAAGTAACTTTAATTTGTATTTATTTAGTTTTACTAAGATATCATCCAGTATATAGTTTTTTAAATGTTCTTTTATTTATATTAGTTTATTAAATTATATTATCATTATATGTATAATATTATTAAACACATTTTAAATTATACTTATTAAAATTACCGGCAAATTACACAATTTATTTACATGTGACCGATGTTACATTTAGCATATAGGTTTTCATTGAATGTTCGGCGTATAAAATTCATAACTTAATATTCGCATATATAACTTTAAATAAACTAGTTGTTTATCTTAAACTTTCATTAATAATACTATTATTCAGGTTTTTAAATACTTTAAAGTAAACCCGTTTTTAATAGTTAATGTTGTAACTAAAGGGCTTACAAGGATTTAACTCACAGTTTATAGCCTTACAAGGTAATAAAGCATTTATGTAATTGCATCATTCCCCAGCAATACTAGGGTGAAATATAATTTAAGTAAATATATTTTAATTATACTTATTCTGAACATGGCATATTTCTATTTAATTAATTTTTTCAGTAAGTAATGTAATATTTCCCCTCTTATACATAAAAATAAACATTTGTTTAACCTAATTATCACAAATATTAAATAAAAATATCCAGTTTCTATTTGATTGTGTAAGAGTTTATTTTTTGCTTACTATATAGACAATACAGACAATTTTGTCCTATTACTACTTTCAACTACAGAAAAGAAAGAATTAAATGTTTCAATCATGTATACTTATTGATATTCTCTGTTATAACCTAATAACTGGCATGCAGATGTAATACATGCTATTATAAATCAAATTAACAATTTTACAATTTGAGAAACTAAAATTTAAGAAATTAAACAAATTTAAACCTTGAACTAAACCAATAATTATGATTTAATCTTTGTAAAAATAGGTTAAATATCAAGGTCACTATACACTTTTTGTATGAAACAGCGTGACACAATTAATTGCATTGTTAAACCTATAATTTGTGTTTCTACATTAGTCATTTAAAACTGGTGTTGTTATTTCGTGTACTAGGCTTCCCACTTGTCACCATTAAAAAAAATATAATAAAAATGTGAAATGTTAAGGAAAAAATAAACATAAATTTCCTAATTGATATAAGGTTTTACTCTGTTATCTATGAGTATATTCCCTGTTGTCTTTTTAATTTATCACATTAGGCTATTTATTATTTTTCACAAACATTGTAAGATATTAAATAAAAAGTTACACATAATTTTTATTCGCAAATTAAATATTTTTTTGTCGTCACCAAACTTCTCTCCTATGCTACTTGTTTTAATCAGCTGTACATAAAAATCCACATAATCTTACTTATATAATAATTTATCGTTCATGTTTTTTATTGTCCTATTTCCTGGACTGTTAAATAATAATAATATTTATTATTTTACTAACCTTCAAACAGTCCGTTTTTGGTTCAGAACACGTCTGACCGCGGTTTCGACACCACAATGTGATTGTCAAAGAATTCTTATCTTACAATATCCACATTACACACTTAAACACATTTAAAAAACACACGCAAATTACTTTAAAAAAATCACCATTTCTGGGTCGTTATAACATAAATAACAGAGCGTTTGCTGAAATAGGCCTAATGTCAGGCCGACCTAAACGTGAACTGGGGATGCGATGTTGAAGAAACTAATTTAACTTTTAAAAATGTGCTCTTAAGTAATAACTACTCTGTATTGAAGAAAATCACTTCAAGGCAGAATAAAGGTGCATGGAGAAGGAAAAAATGGCTCTTTGGGCCATTAAAACAATGGTGCAAAAACTGCAAGCCCCCAGGATAAACCCAATAATATTATTATATTGAGTGTACTTTATTAATGAAATCACGCAAATCCAACCCAACTTACAAGTCCCACTTAAATTATCGCTATAAGGATGGGTACTTTAACCTCAGTAGTTCAAATACAAGTTCAAAGGTCACTGTCTAAAGGTCATTGATAAGAAATACAAACAATTGTTTGCTTCATGTGTAAACAAAGATAAGAGTCTGGCACCACTGTGTCTACAAAGACAAGATCTGTGGAAACAGGTCAAATAAGGAATATGTCGAATTTTGGTCCACTGTGTCAACAAAGCTAATATAAATTAAAAAAGATTAATTAATAGTAAATATAGAGAGTAATGCAAATAATTATTTAATTTAGAGCTCTATCTCATGGTCCAAGTTTAACCTGAGTTTGGTTTTGCTATTGACGTCACATGACAACACGAGCTAGATTTTCAAATTAATCAAAATCTAAAATGTCCACTCAGAACGATAAATGTTAAACCGTAGTTTGGTGCATGATTTATAATTCGATATCCCAGCGCGCGGTTTTTAAACTCTCGTAAATGTAAAATGTCCACCCCAGATTTAATGTATGAATCTGCATATTCCTTATCAGTGACATTTATACTGTTTACACAGCTCTTATTTTTTAAACACAGTAGTGTCAGACTCTTATATTTTCTGAGACACACGAATAGAAACATTGTGCGTATTGATTTATAAGTGACCTTTGGATCGTGAAATTTGACAGGCGTGGTAAACTTCATTGTTGACTACTAACCTCTGTTAGGGTTAACGAGTATGGTGATGTACGGAAACTCTTTAAGGAAACTAGCCTGGCAGGAAAATAATTCCACTGCTTTATAGACGACATAGCAATATTGTAAATGGTAAAAATAACTACACATCTCTGAAGCTTATTTTGTGTACAAACTTGGGTTGCAAGTGGAAAATAATGCCAGTGCTTTTGTTGTTAATGTAAAAAAAAAAAACGCTTGCAGTAAATCAAGGCAAAAACATCAGAGTTAATTTTAATAAAAACAACTTTTTAAACAATAATTTACTTGCAATATCAATGGTCAACACTATGAAAACTTTATCGGCAAGTCGGCAGTCAAGTAAATTAGAGTATTCCTGGATCGAAGCTGAAGTAAAGCTCACAACTAGACAGTAAAATCCATCAAATGAAACTCTCCTTAACTAAAACAAGATGGTTCATCACCACAACTTGTTGTTTTAAACCAGAAATATCACATGTCATGTTTTTACATGCAACTGTAATGATACCCAAAATCACATACAGAGCTACCGTTTAGTGAAACAAACCAAAACAAACTCCAACAGGTAACAAGCTGGGCAGTGTGCAAAGAGTCGAATGCTTTGAATAACAACAGCTAAGACATCACTTCTTGGACATTTAGCACTAAACACATATTCAACGACGGAGATGTCTAATTAGTGTTCAATATATAGTGCTAATACATTGGGAAAGGTTCTTAGTATGAGTTGGAAATTTCAAAATGGTAAACACCGTACACTTTATGAACAGTGAAAGACATGTCCATTGACGTCATTCAATACCACATAAGTATTTACTTAGTCTTTTTAAGTTAATCTCGGAAGCATACAAGACTAGGAAGACGACAAAGCAGATATTCTATATTAGTCTGGTGCACAGATTGTCTTGAATTTTAGAAACTCGTTCTAAATCGTTTGCAGCTCATAAAAGTCATCCAAGTAGAAATATATCTAACCTCTATTAATGCCTATATCTATATGTTAAGACATACGACTTACTTTGCCATGCATGTTACAAGACAATTATTACAATGTAACTTAAGTGATTAGAAAGACATTTTAATACAAGCTTGAATTATGACTTACAAGAAATACACTAGATAGGAGATACAATATAACTTTTAAGTTGAAGCACCCGAAACAGCCTTGGTAAACAATTTAAGAAATATTTTTTAACTAGTAGGCTATTACATATATTAACTACATTTAAATTAATCAACTCCAGGTATAAATAAAAATAATAATAAATAAAATGTAATTATATAAATATGTAAGTATATCAAAGTAAGATGAGATTGTAAGAATACAGAAATACTCGTACTTCAATGGTTATATGAAACATAGCATATATATACATACAACTACGTAAACATATTTTGTATTTTTATACAAGCTAAAAATATGTAAATATTATGGTATATATAATACTGTCACTTAAGTAATTTTTCCCCACCTACTTTAAAAATTGCCTTTTTTCCGTTAAAGTAAAATGTAATATGCTTCTAGTATATTCCGGAAAATTAGAATGTGTTTTGTTCTTTAACTAGTTTTATTTTGTATTAATCTAAAAAGTAAATATATAGAAATTTCCAAACAAATTTAAACTGTAAAATTGTATATATAAGTTAGCTGGATTACTATTATTGCTCGCTTTACTTGCCCTAATTTGAAGATTGTTTGGTCGGAATCTACTAAAGTGTTACTTATATTGCTTATGGATTTCATAATCGGTACGAATGTTTTTTTTTAACAGTTTAAATATTACGTACAATATAATTTCATATGTTTACGCATGGGATATTAAACACATTTTGTTTTAGGTCTTTATATTTTTAATTTGCACGAATTATATAACGTTTTATATAGATTAAAGCAGTATTGTTTTAAAGTGTAGAAAAGTCGGGCAAAAGAGTGCGAGAGAATTAATTTTACGTCTCAGCACTTACCGCAAAAGGTTTATACACAAAAGGCATCAAAATTCACAACATTTATCTTCATACTGTTTTAATGGATGCTTTTATACTTGCAAATATCATCTTGAACAACTTTT
>JAGFPH010003310.1:54592-81453 GCA_018207615.1 Philaenus spumarius | reverse complement strand
AACTTCACCCTCATACAAAATAGCCAAATATTGGGACAAAATAATAAGAGAAAACATTGAATTTAAACCCAATAATTTCAGTGTCAAAAATTCCTCGGATTTAGTGGAAAAAATAAAACCCGTGAAAATAAGACATAACCAGAATTTAATATCACTCGACATTACTAATATGTACACCAACATCCCAATAGAAGAAACGTTAACGATTTTGAAAAACAGTTTGGTTGATAAAGGCTCTTTAGAACCGGAAGCCATCGAGGAACTAATATCACTGCTACGAATGATAATGGCACACAATTATTTCACATTTGATGACAAATTTTATATCCAACACGAAGGGCTCGCAATGGGCTCCCCACTATCCAGCATTACTGCTGAAGTTCTTTTGAATAAATTTGAGAACAAGTACATAATGGTGGATAGCAATAGATACAGACAAAAAATTGTGTATTACTACAGATATGTGGATGACATTATATGTCTTTACACTGGCAACATAAGACAAATTGAGATATTCAATAAATACTTAAACAGCCTACACAATAATATGAAATTCACCCTCGAAATTCAGGAGAACAATACATTGAAATACCTGGAACTGTCCATCTCTAATGTAAATGGCACCCACCAATTCAACGTTTACAGAAAACCAACCCAAACCGATCTGACTTTACACAATGACTCCAACCATCCATATTCCCATAAAATGTCTTCATATCAATATCTGGTACACAGACTCCATAGAATGCCGTTGACACCCCTAGACTATAGAACTGAACTCAACGTCATAAAACACATCTCTTCAAAAAATGGATATGACCCTAGCATAATAGACAAAATGGTGAAGAAACATAGAAATAAGATCAACAATAACATTGAACGGGAAAGAGTTAAAAAGAAATATGTCACCATAGATTACAGCTCCAACTTCCAACATAAAATGCGCAATATCTTGGATAAATATAACTATAGTGTCGCCTATAGAAATAACAATAGGCTAGAATCCATTTTAAAAAGCTCAAAAAAATGTTCAAGCACAAAATAATAATTTCCAAACCTGTGGTATATTATATAAGCTTAACTGCGGCGAATGCAGCAAATGTTATATCGGACAGACAGGCCGTTCTTTCAAGGACCGATACAAAGAACATTTACCAAGACGCACATTCAGTCAAACGTCAACATACGCCGAACACCTGGTGGATTTCAACCACAAAACAAAAGGCATAATGGAAGATCTAAGTGCTAAAGAAATGTAGGAAAGGCAAAAAATGGACGTTTTAGAGCAGTTTTTTATCTATCAAAAATTAAAAACGGAACCCGACAACCTTCTCAATGATCAAATACAATTTGGTTCACACGCCATATACGACAGCATCATGAAGTTCGAAACGCCTACAATTTATTCAAAACAAAAACAGCACTGCTGATTGAACAGTAGTTCACTGTTTTTAAGAGAACCAAAAGTAAGCTGGTTGGATCTATAAGCTTCGACATCGGAGTAGTTTGTTGTTCTACCAAACTTGGCCAAAAATACCACTGACTTGCTAGTTCTGCTGGAATTACTAACGGGAGTTGAGCGCAGGCATTGATCCTGAAGTTTATTTCGAAGTCACTATGGTGTAGTCGGACAAATCTGAGTTCTAATTTTGAATCTGATTCGTTTGTCTGTGTTTTCTATTCAAATTTGGTTTGACTGGGATTTGTTTTATTAAAAAATGTATATTTAAACACTTTACCTAAACTGGAAAAGTAAAAATAAATAAACGGTATCAGTTAACTGACACAAACTTTCTCCCAACTTACTGTAGTCAAATGAATATTGTTTTTAATCATTTTATTTACTACTTTTTAGAACAAAACAAAAAAAATAATATTCTACCTACGTCAATCGTATAAAAAAGTTATTGTCCCAGGCGGGATTCGATCGCGCGACCTTTGAATTACTGGCCGTCCTCGCTACCGTTGTGCTACCCCGTGCGGCCGTCGCCGTGATGCTAGATTGACAACATAAACTTGTTTATTTTTTTACATTTCCCCATAATTATGAAACGCCGAAGTTTTGATAAAAGCGGGTGGTGTCATTTTGTTTGGCATCTTAAGCACTATAAATACTGAAAATTTGATCAAAATCGTTAGAGCCGTTTTTGAGAAATTTGCATTTTTGTCGTTTTTTATTGGTTTTTAGGGGTAAATTACCCTTGAAAATTAAAAATTCCAAAAAATTAAAAAAATGCATGGAGATATTAGGGTTAAGTACCTACATTCCAAATTTCATGAAAATCGGACCAATAGTGTCCCCTCTGGTCGTGTATACATACTGACACACTGACAGACAGACACCACGTTAAAAAACACTTTTTTGGGTTCAGGGAGCACCAAAACAAAAAATTCAACTAAAAATATTTTTGGGTTCCGGGAGCACCAACACAGATAATTGCACTAAACAATTTTTGGGGGTTCTGGGAGCACCAAAACAGATAATTCAACTGAAAATTCAAATTCGAACATTTTTACGAAAACAATACTTTCTCCATATACTACGTATAGGGTGGAGAAAGTAAAAAAATGTATATAATGGCCTAGGAGAAATAAACTCTAAGCCAACGTATAACTTGTAACAAGATAAGAGTCTGTTTTTAAAGAGGGTTAAGCATCGTTAAAAATTAAGTATTACGCTCAGTACTAAATATATTAACGATATTTATAAATTTCAATGAGTGGTAGCATGCGTGCGTTTTTTAATGAGTACGCTATTTTCTAGGGCGAAATGCATTCTGGGTAGTCTATAAATGTATGGACGGACCAAAACGGCTGATTTGGCTTCAGCTACGACGTAAAGTTTTCGATTGTTTTTCTAGTTTGGAAAAAAGTCATTATTCATTTTCTTTACAATCTTATAAACTCGGAACTGCACTGTCATCATCAAATTATTATACGTAATAGGGTGTTATAAATATTTCTCACTGTGGGATCCGAGTCAGGACCGTGCCTCCTATAGGCCACGGAAAATATCTGAGGGATATAAGGGCGTTTTACCATTCTGGAGTGCAAAATAGGAGGTTGTGTTTAAAAATTAGTGGGTGAGTGTTGTAGGATTTAAAAAGAAATTAATGTATTGTTTCCGTGATGTTTCCAGGTGAAAGGAAAAACAAATAAATTGGTGGGATTAAGGGAAGTGGAGTTTGTAGAAAATAAGCCAAATGTGTTTGGACAATTAGCGAAGAATCTTTCTGATATACTAGATAAGTTCCTAACTAGAGGTAAATTTAGCAAGCTGATTTAGAAATAATCCATACCTGTGCAATTATACCATATGTCATTAATGATTATTCAAACTGTGATTAATACTTTTTCTACTATTACTTTCTCATACAAATACACATATACATAGCATAATACTCACGATAAATTATTAAACAAAGATTTAAAAATCTTCCAATTATTAGAAAACAGTAGACCACACTACAATAGAGTTTAAACATTAACCTAACATAAGAACCTTTGTTACTAAAACTATGCAATATCCTGTTCCGAGAATATTGCATAGAAATTGACTCTATATTCCAGGTATTTGAGTAACTAAACTCAACAGTAGCTTTTAATTGCTATATAACCATATAGTTCTACTGGGTGAGTAGTGGCTCATAGTTATATACATACATTGTTATTGTGAACATTCTTCTTTATATTATTGAGTGTTACCAAGTTCGTAAAAGTATTAAAGAAAAGTTTCCTTAAAATAATTATTAGTTAACCAAAGCCCAGGCAACATGTTCGTATTGGAAGTCTTAGTTTGTGTTTCGTCTACTGTGTGTTTGTGTATAACTAATTATTGTGTTTTCGATGACCTCACTATTGATAGAAAAATAATTTTAAACTAGCTGACTCGTGCGAAGCATTCGCATTCTAACTTACTTAAATCCCACTTAATTAAAGTACACTCCGTACTTAGTACCGAGTGATATTTAGTATCGTATAGTGTGTATTTAGTGCGTCATGGGCATATAGGTGAGGGTTGGAGTAAAGAATAGATGTGTTTAAATTGTATCATCAGTGTTGCCAACGCCAGGAAAATATCCCTACAACTTATTGAACTTACATCACTGTTACTTTCGGATTCTTTATTTTTTTTCGTATAATTGTATTTTGTATATTTTTCCAGTGTAGCGGTTAAGGAAAGCTTTAAAATGATGCCTCATTCTTGTAATTTGATGATGTATTAATGAAGTTATGGCGTACCGATAAAAAAATGGCCTTGAGAAATAATATATGTGATATATATTTTTATATGTGATATAAGTGACTGGAAGATAGGCTAATCCGAAACAATGGGAGTCACAACAAATAATCAAGGATTGGATAGACATTGTAACAGATAATATATACCTATTTCAATATTTGTTATTATTCTAATCCAGGAGCTTAAATAATAGAATTACAATTATTACCTGCATTTATTGTACACGAATTTATAGTTAATAATTATTGTTAATTATTACGTATATTCTTTGTTTTTAGACAAATCTGTCTAATAAAATTATAGGCACAATATTTTCATAAAATAATGGATAGGGTAAATTTAGTTATATCAAACTACAAGGACTTTATTGATTTAGACAATCTACGAAACAGCGTTGGTAACCTTTTAATGTTTACTTGTTTTAGATTGGGTTTTTTGTACCAATTATTTGTCTAACAAAATATTTTAAAGAACTCTGATATTAGTTATTTAACAAACCTGTTGTAGAGAGTAATAACCATAATTGCAGAATTCATAATGAGTTGAGTAAAAGGCACAGAAACAATTTTGTACAAGTAGATTGCAAAATGCTCGCTTATAAAAGCACGGCATGCACTAAGACTACACTTTCACGGAAAACGTGCATCAGCTTAGTTCAAAAAGTTATAGTAGTATATGTTTTATACTCTTAATACAACAAGACTGTATGTATGTTTAAATTGAATGAATAAAGTTCTAAACAATAAGAAGTAACCCAATCATTTTTTGTTATAATTTTTATTTAGAAAGAGCTTAATACCGGTGTTTTAACAATCCATTATTCATTTAATTAGTTTGAGTGTATAATCTGATAAAATGATTACTCAAATCCTGCCAGTATATTTGTTTTAGTAAGTTTCGCATTAAATATATTAATTATTGACGATACATTCCATTTTAGTATTTGGACATACATTTTGAAACCCATTAAATTTTAACGATCATGAATTTAAAGGCATTTACTTCAAAACTATTCTTATTGGAAGAAAGCGAAATAATTGTATTTCTATTAACTTGTATATTTATTAAAGACAACTGTTTCTTTAAATCTTTAAAAACACACGAACAAAAAAAGTGGATGCGCTGATATTCGGTTTACAAAAGTTCAAACCTTTCACATATGAGATGGTTCGAAAATAGTTACTTGAGCTTAAACGCTTTCATAATTAATATAATTAATTGGTATACAATAAGGACTCTAAATAAAACAAGTGTATTAAAATATAGGAATATAATTATTAGTACTAATAAATAAATACCAAGTATATAGACTTGAAATATATATAAATGTTATAAGTGCAATTGATTCAAATCTTCAAAATTATTTTAAAATAAAAGCACTCCCACACGTAACTCTATAATTGCATTAATGCTAATAATAACAAAACTTTTAAAGCAAATGTATGTAGAGAGTATATCTTATAAATTGTATTTCGTTAAAAGGCTTAAATTATATGCAATTAAATATATGTACAGATAGTTTACATAAAATGCAAACTATTAATACAAATTTGTTGTGCCAAATGTTGAAACAATTTTAATAAAAACACTAATATAAAGAATACTCAATATATTAATATTTTAAATGTTAGCTTTATTCATTTAGGCCGATAGTGTTTAAATATTTGTTTGTAATTATTTTGACAAATTATACATTATAGATTGTAAATTGCCCATTCATAATATCGGTATAACAGCTTTTACAATATAAGATGAAATAAATTGTTGGAATCTAAAACTAAGTGCACATTGAATTCAGTAGATAAATAATAAATTGTGTTTGTTAATATAGATTAAAAAATCTATTAGAGCCGGACATTCCATTACGCAATTTTCGTGATGCTTTCGGCTTTAAACCACAAAACAAAATAAATTCATAAATATAACTTAAATAAACTCCACTTTGTAACTTTAATATAAAAGTTTAGAGCTGGGTATCATTTGTGTTAAAAAAATAATAAATATAAAAAGCTGTATTAATTTGTATTTTGAATAGTACGTTATTTATTACTTGAACAGTGGATGTAAAACAAATACAAAGTTTTCAATATTGGTTTTTTGTTGTGGTTTTCTTTTGACCGTACCGTATAATCAATATTATTACATACAGATTTGTATTAAGCCATATGTAAGCATATTTGTGTTGAACATATTCGTCTGGCATAATAAGTATGCCTTAAACTATAAGTTTTGTTGTAATCTTTATTCGAAAACACTTTAGTTGTTAAAAAAGTGGTTAAAAATTTTGGAGGTATTTATTTTAAATTTGTTTTCGAGCAAGTGAATCTTAGAGAGATTGGTACGTAAAGTTAGCATTAGTATAATTAAACTTCAATTTTCAATCACTTTGAATCAATAGAAAGTAGTCAAAAATTTGTCAAAGTCATAAAGAAATGTTTCTTATTTCATAAAGTTATATGAAAACGTTTATAGTAGACTATATTGTCCTTGTTCTCTGTAAAGCCTGCCCTGGAGCCACACTTTATTAGAACCGGCTTTCATTGTTCTCTATTTAGAACGGAAATATACATTTTAAAGTAATACAGATTTTATATTATTGCTACAGTAACTTTCATTACTAACTTATTGCTAGACTTTATTACTTCTTACAATATCAGTGTTATATTAATACTTCAACTTTGAACTATGTTAATTTCAGCTTCATAGATATCAAAAGTTGTATGTTATTACGTTTTTTATTTGTAATTTAGGTTGTGTTTTTGCATACAAACAAGGTTAAGGAATATTACAGAAATAAACAGAATCGACATTGAAAAACAGCTAAAAACGTAGAAAATGAATTATTACCAAAAAACAATAGTTAAATACTCATAATTGTAAGTTTAAATTACACATTTTAAACATTTAAAAGAATAAATATGAAATTTTTTTTTACACTGTAATAAATTCTTGTATTATTAGTAAAATTAGTACACTTACTTCGAAAATGAGCTCAATTTTATATTTTTTATAAAGATATTAATACCAAATTAATGTAATTAAATATTTAGGTTTTACCTCATGAAATACAGGGCTACACACACAATATTTAATAATACTAGTTATAAAACATAGATAAGTTAAAATTAATATTATGTTTTTTTCTACCAATGTATGTAATATTTATACTTAAAATAAAATACGTAATTACAAATAAGATAAATTAGTAGAAACTACTTATATTTACATAAGTTCTTGCATTTATATAGTTTAACATGAGCACCTTTTATTGACGTAGCAAATATTAAACCATCTGCTTCTTCTTCCCATATTTAAATCAGAAGTTTAGGAGTAATGTAAGTAACAGCTGCTTTAAATATGTCCCCCACGAAATATTTAGGTTAGCACATGCTATAATTCTTTATGAAATATCTCAAACAACATAAGGTTCAATAAAAAACTGCTAAAAGTTTTTTTTTTGTGAGAATAGTTGCAATAACTATTAGAGATTTTCTGACCTCTGTATGCCGATATGATTAATTTAATATATCTATTATTTTCTAAACACATTGCGGTCAATATATTTAATATATTTATTTTATTTAAATTAAAAATTGGACTTATGTCCAAGTTAACTCAAGTTGTAAACTGCCTAAGCTCAAAATAAATTTCACAATTCAACAATATGGATAACTATAAATATAATTATGTCCATAATTTTTGGGCACTAAAATTTACTGTCTGTCGAGTTTAAACATTTCTTCACTCATTCTTGATTGTTTCTTATTGTTTCCCTTACTCGGAATACTGTTTTTGTTGAAAATAAGTAGACGTTGAATAATATTAGTTCTTCAAGAATTACAAGAATAACTGTACAACTTAGGATCTCCATCGTTACTGCAGAAGCTTCTATGCGAATAATAATAATAATGGGGCAAATATAATACGTTTATGAACAAAACTAATACAGTCGTCTTTGTTTTGCGTATTATTATTATTTGGTGTGTTGTAACTTTTACTGTTTGCAATGATATGTATTTGCATTGTATAGTAAAATAATAAAATAAAATATTTTATAGTAGAAAAAATATTTATTACATAAATAGAAATTACAATATTTTATTTTTTTTATATTAGACACAACGAAAGTCAGATATGTGAAAGTATTAACATAATACATTACGTTATATTAATATGAAAATTTTGTTTAATATATGAATTACAAACAGTAAAACACCTCCAACTTTATATTTACAAATAAAGTCACGTTGCTTTAAATAATGTAATTTAAAGTGTATATACACAGGGTTAGTTAAAAGTATGTAGACAACCCTTTAACTCTCCACCGAGCATTGATAGAAAATCCAAACCCGGGAGTTGTTTATAGGTCAAAAAAGCACACTTCCCCATACATAGGGCAAAGTTGGCCCCCAACTCAAAATCGGAATTTTTGGGCCTACTCAATATTTTTAAATGGGAAGTATGGTCATGTGATACCTCATTTTAAAGGTATATTTAAGACTAGGAAAATGACATAAAGAAAATAAAAATCGGACCACCCAAAACAAAATATCGGCCCTAAACGTGTTGAAATAAATCGACATAAAGTTGCTAATATCTCGAAAAGGAAGAGTTTTTAGAAAACATTTCAAGAGACAAAAAATGTTTATTTCAAATTGTTTGACCTAAAAAATTGCTTCCAAATCGATTTCGTAAATTTTATTTTTACCCCTCCATCTTAAAAAATGTTAAAAAGCAAATTGTTAGGTCAAGCACTTTGAAATAAACATTTTTGTCTCTTGAATTTTTTTCTAAAAACTCTTCCTTTTCGAGATATTAGCAACTTTATCTCGATTTATTTCAACACGTTTAGGGCCGCTATTTTGTTTTAGATGGTCCGATTTTTATTTTCTTTACGTCATTTTCCTAGTCTTAAATATACCTTTAAAATTAGGTATCACATGACCATACTTCCTATTTAAAAATATTGAGTAGCCCCCAAAAATTCCGATTTTGAGTTGGGTTCAACGTTGCCCTATGCATGGGGAAGTGTGCTTTCATGACCTATAAACAACCCCCTGGGTTTGGATTTTCTAGCAATGCTCGGTGGAGAGTTAAGGGGGTGTCTCCAGACTTTTAACTAACCCTGTATATACAAATATATATAAATTGCTTACAAAGAAATAATTTCATTAAGGAGAGTTTTAATCCAAAGTTAACAGAGCTTCCCCTTTTTGTAGCACAACTTAAACATAATATACACAAATTACGAGTCAAATATTTGCCTAAACATTTTAATATACTTAAATTCTCTGAACAGTGCAAGACAAATTAAGGTATTATTTTCTAATTTTTATAAATGGACATTTCACACATATATAGTTTCTTGTGTATTTCTCAATGAATGTTACAACGGGCTAATTCATTTGATTTCTTTCTTTGTTAGTATTTCGAAAGTTATATGTAATACGGCTTATGTTTGAGATAGTATGCTAACAAATATTAAAAGCAAAAAAATTTAAAATATTTCGGAATAATAAAAAAAAAAAATGAATAATTTATCCACAATATACAACTTTAATAAAACTTCTAGGCCTAAATGCAAAGCCATCTCATAAAACATTTGCCCTATAAAAGTCGTCTTATACAGTATATAGCAGTTGGAAAATTTGTTTCCTTTAATTAATTGCGTGAGGGTATGTCTCTTGTAATATGTGAACATTTAAAGATTTAACCAAAAATATTGTTCAGTAGGCTAAATCAGTGATGAGATCATACCGTGGCAAGATTAGGGCAACGGGTTAGTCATTATTAAAAAAACGTACATATTGTCTATTCACATAGTTAATTCTCACTAGTTGTTAAAATAATTGAACAATTTCTTTTTTTATATATTTGATTTAATATTTTTAATGAAAGTACTTTAAGAAAAAAATTTACTTGGATATTTTGTACTATATAGATGTATTTAATTATATTTGGATAATATTTTAAAAAAATCTTTATTTAACGTACAAATTGTTAGTTAAAAATAAGAATTTAAAAATAGTTTTTAGTACTAAACTCAAAAATACATTGTTAATAAAATATAGTCATTATTGACATATTTGTATTAACTATACATGTAATAACTTTACTAATGATGTTATTAAACAAATAAAAGATCACTGTGGCGACAAAATCACACTGATTTAAATAAAAACCCGAACCACAAAACAAGGAACAAAAACAATAACCAAACAATTAAATTGTAAAGTCTTTAGTAGTGTTAAAACCCTCTGAGGATGATGACCATGTCATCGAAATGTACATAAGGGTAACGTATTAAACATAACTTACAATTTAGTTGTTTAGTTATTGTTTTTGTTCCTTGTTTTGTGGTTCGGGTTTTTATTTAAATCAGTGTAATGATGTTTACAAATAATTATAATATATGTGTAGGCATGCACCTTATGTTATATCTCAACTACGAACATTAAAAAATTATGACACATAAGAGTAATAAAAGACGGTGGGACAAACTTACTTATTTTATGTAAAAAATTTGCAATAGCGCAATCTGTCTAAACCGAAAAAAGTAATTTTTGTACAATATAATTACATATTTTTAGACTTTGGGACAAATCCACTTATAAAATATCAGACATGTTGTTTATATTTCACAAGCTCGTATATGTACTGGACTTGATTAAAGCAGATGCATTCAGCTGACTGATTGGATCGTGGTTCTGGTTGACACTTCATTATGAAGAGTGTTTGGTAGTGTTATATGCCAAATAAACTGTAGACGTAGCCATCGATGAGTAAATGAACAATATTCAAACTATAAAACTATAATAAAGTTTAACAAGCTATAGAACAACTATAATAATCATTTGTTAATTGAAAGAATTCTATATTATATTCATTTTAATCATTGCAAAATATCTAAGTTTGCTACAATATTATGGAAAAGTTCTTGTATGATTTGCGAGATTTAGGTATATAAGCTTTGCCCATTAATACTAAAGTAATCAGATGCTGTAACATTTTGATGAAATCAAATAATTTATAAATTTTGATCTACAATAAATACTTCTTAGTTATCGTTCAAAGTTATAATTAATTCATAATTGTATGACAATTTTAAAATTTATAGTTTGTATCACTGTATGTAAAATTTACCGAAAATTAAATTATCTTGATTTATAGTTAGAGTGAAATAGTTTTATTAATATAATGTGAAGACTCTGGCAATTTAAATTGAACCTTCTGTGCGGACCGATGACCCCGGGACGGATGGGTGACAGTAAAAAGTAGGTGAAGCCTAGCATTTTAAGTTTGCTGTAAATCTTGTACTATTGGAGATACCAATTGTGGCCCAGTTAAAATAAAGAACATATGTATATTACATAAAGTATATATATAAGTTATATCCAAAAATTGTGTATATTTTACATAGATAATGTTAATATCTATCAGGTATTCTGTATGAGTAGAATAGTTAACTGCGTTTGCAATCTTTAGATGTAGAAGCTTAGAGCCTTTGTTCATTAGTCGTATTTCTGGCCCTAATGTGTAAAACATCTCGTGTAACAGTTAGATTTACGCTCTGTAAAACTTAATGTTTATTATTCGCATAATAACAATTATTTATAATTACATTTTTCAAGTTTATTAAAGATGAACTGTAACAATAAATATATAGGTTTAAAAAAATAGTTTTTTTATATCATAACGTCCCAACTCGAGGGGTAACTTATATATATATATATAGATAAAGGCAAGTAACAAAATTTAATTAACTTGACATGCTCAGAGTTAAGGTTACAACAAAACCTTAAAATCTGTCCTAAATGGTTATTTGTACCAAGAAAAACCCTAGCTAGTGGCTGTCCCGGAGTCCGGACAGTTCCCCACACTGACCTTTCCACACACTGAAAAAAATACTGACACTTGAACGTGGCTACCTGTTTAATGACTCTGAAATATTCTCGACCGACATTTCCACACATTTCCCCAACCTCCCTCCCCCAAGGCTACTCTTACGCTATACTTATACTTCAAAGGCTACTATGAGGAGGTTAGGTTAGGTTTTAGTAATGAAGTGCATAGACCGAGCGCTTTTCTTCAAGATGTAGGAGAAAATTAATTAACCAGTATATAATACAGTTAGGGGCTGAATGGTGCAGCCAGTTACAAAAGGGAACTAGATCTTGTAAGTGTACCGGGTAGAAGGTGTATGTTGTAGCAACCGCTAAAAGTTTACCCTCTCTGTAGAGTATTGTTTTAACCTAACTGTAAGGGTGATAACTGAAATCTTGCCAATTATGTCTACCACCTTTTACCATGTAATGGCAAAATATAGACTATTATTTTAATAAATAAATCAGTACTGAACAAGTTAGAATATTTATATGTTGGTAAAGGTACTTAAAAAAAAAATATATAAAAAAGATTAAAAATACTCTAAAGAACAAATACAATTGAAACAAATAGTATTCCAAGTTGCATTAAAATTCATATTTTATAAATATACGGTAAAAATCTCTTTAAAATTCGACCATTAAAAAATTGTTTATAAAATATTACCAAGTTAGAAGTATTATAAAAATGTGAATTTATTTATTACAATTTTTAAAAATTACTATAGATTTTTATTGGGGAGCAACGTGATTTTTTTTCAAAAAATTAAATTTTAGTTTTTTGCATTTCTAAATAGTTTGGGATTTTAGCTTTATATTATATATAACACTAAAAATAAGGAGTATTTTTCATAAAGTACAATATATCCGGGCATGCACGAACGCTTCGCACGACTAGAGTGAAGCTACTGCTGCACACTGTCAGTAAAGATTTTGTGTGTCTCGATATATATATTTATTTTGTATAGTACCAACTTCGAATAGTAACGAAGATATCTAGAAGGCAGTGAATTCTACTGTTGTTGTTTAGTGGAATTGTTTTCTGCTGAAATCAGCTGTCAATAGATTTATTGTTTGTTTACCTTACTGCAAAATACAGTATTGCTTGTTGTGGTTTTTGTGCTGTAAGTTTTTGGTTATGAAATTAATGTGATATCTTACATATACTTTGTTGCTTATAGTTGTTATAGTGAATTATACAGTGTGAAAAATGCCTAAAGTTGGGAAGGTGTTGAAAAAACGAAAAGTGTTTGGGTGGCAAAAAGAAAAACAACACGAACCTAACCTTTTAGAAAGTTCTGAGCCTAGGCCTTCCACCAGCAACTCTACTAGAAAATCTCCACAAACGAAGGCTTCTAAGGTAAAAGTCAGCTACCAATCTGATTATAAACAATTTGAATCTGACTCATTTATATATGACATTATAAATATAGGAACAGTACATGAAATTATGTCGCAAAGCGCAGTATGCAAACATTGAAGTGGTGAACTAACACTGTATGCTAGTAACAGAGTAGGCCTAGCTTATTCCTTGAACTTGCAGTGTGTAACATGTGAAAATAAATCAGTGAAACATAACAGTGAAATTGGAGGAGGCAACATAACAATATCAGTAGAAGGTAAAGTCTATAGGCCATATGATATCAATGCACGGTTTGTATACGAAATTCATTCGATTGGTGTAGGCGAAGATACTGCCGAAGTTTTGGCCGGTGTGATTAATTTACATAAACCATCTGAATTTTGTAAATGCAACAACATGTTACGTTCTGCTGTTCAAATGGTTTGTGTAGAGAGCATGAAAGAAGCTGCAGAAAAGGCTGTTGTGCAAAATGAGGGAATCCGTGACATTGCTTGTGCGTTCGATGGCACCTGGCAGCGAAGGAGATTTTCTTCATCGAATGGCGTAATGACAGCCACAAGCATTACATCAGGTCAGGTAGTTGATGTGGAAGCCATGTCAAAATGTTGTTAATGGAAGGGAAGACTTGAACAGATAAATGAACAAAAATGCATTGCAAACTACTCCTGTACCAGCGGCGGCATGGAAGTTCATGGGGTAAGTGCAATTTTTCATAGGTCAGAATTGAATTACGGTATCCGGTATGAACATTATTTAGGAGACTGTGACTGCAACGGAATAGAAACAGTTTCTGAGTCAAAACCATATGGCCCAAATTTTGAAATAAAAAAAATGGTATGCGTAGGTCATATCCAAAAGCGAATGGGTACACGTCTTCGAGCATATAAATTGAGCAATTCAAAACAAGTATTATCAGATGGCAAAACAATTGGTGGCCGAGGAAGACTTACATATGCAGCTATAAACACCATACAGCTTTACTATGGCCTAGCTATAAGGAGAAATGTTCGTTAGGAGTGCAAGCAATGAGGAATGCCATCTGGGCGGAATACTTTCGTTTAGGTTCAAGTGATTCAGAATCGCAACATAATTTATGCCCAAAAGATGAAAATTCCTGGTGTAAGTACCAAAAATCAGTTAGAGAAGGTGTGCCATATAAACATGCAGAACACACTCACTTACCATCTGCTGTTTTGCTCGAAATTTAACAAATATTCAGAGACATATCGAACCCCACGCTGTTGAGCAAGTGTGGAACCCAGAACATTAGCGAATCCCTGAGTAATTTTATTTGTAGCAGGATCCCAAAGAGAGTATTTGTAAGAATAAACACTCTAAAATTAGGTGTATTTGATGCCATATCATACTACAATAAGGGGAACATTTCTAAGTGCTTTGAGTTTAAAGTTATGGGTTTACAAGCTGGGGCAAACTGTGTAAAGGAGATGAAGGAGCTCGACATTTGGCGTATAAAGAAAGCGGATAAAGCCATCGATGAGTTGCAAAAGAAGTGCAGACAGGAAGTGAGTTTAAAAAGAAGACAATAAGAAGATGAATTTGAAGAGGAAGAAGGAGTAGGGCGTTACTAAGAGTAAGTAGCTTACATGTTTCACAAGAGTGTCATGTTTATTTATTGATTCCCGAAAATGTTTTTTTTTATATGTTTATGTACATTTTTTCAGGAACTACAATAATATAAATTGGGACACACATTTAATTGCATACTTTATACAAATACACCGGGGATTTTTTTAAAACTAATATTGTTTATTTATAAACATATTTTATAATTTTTTTTATGTTTTTATAAGGAAAAAATATATTTATTGTAAAAAAAAACAAAAATAAATCCCTCTGGCTAGAATATGTAGCAAGGTCCATATAACAAGTGTACGAAATTTAATAGCTGTATCTCTAATGGCTCATGAGAAAAATTTACCTACGTTAACTTATATTAGATGACATATTTTTAATATTTGTTTTATTTCAATTAATTTTAAAAGTAATAAAAATAAATTTACTCACAATTAAAAGTAATTTTGTGTAAAAAGTTTGGCTTATTAGGAGAGTATTAACTTTACATATATGCACAATACGTATATAGTTTAAAGCAATATTAGAACATATACACTATGTATTTATTTCAGCGTACCATACATGTTAATTACATAACCGATTGAAAGGTATTGTTATTTTATTGTTAATGTTATAATACATTTATTATAGATAAAATACAAAAATTTAAATCTTTGTAGGTGATTTCAATAGTTTCGATGATGCTACAGGACCCTCACAACAAACCAGCATAGACAGAATAAGGGATGTTAAAGGAATTTACGTTTAATAACAGTTTAAAAGTAACGACTCGAGACTAACTTCCTACGTGAGCTGCGACGATAAAACGTATTAAATGCAAGTAGTTTGTAAAGTAAAGTGTAATCGTAAAGTTTTGCAGATATAACTTATTACATGGTAGAACAACACTTATGGTCCTAGAATAAATGCATTCCGTTTTAAAGTAAAAACATACACACATAAATACCTTTATGCAACATATAGTATGGTTAAATGCAAGTAGTTTGTAAAATAAAGTGTAATGGTAAAGTTTTGCAGATATAACTTATTACATGGTAGAACATCACTTATGGTCCTAGAATAAATGCATTCCGTTTTAAAGTAAACACATACACACATAAATACCTTTATGCAACATACTGTATGGTTAAATGCATGCATCAACTTTGGGAGTGTTGAATTTGCAGTTTACTAAAAATAGTTGATAATATGCAAATAATAATTGTGTGAGTTTGGTACTCATTAGTTAAAATAGCAACAAATCGTTTCATTTTTAGTCAACTGAAAATTTTCACTTACAAACATCTAAAAGGTGAACAATAAATAAGTAGGAATTAATACCTTTAATCATAATACAAAACAATAACGAATTAGTGGTAATTAAAGTTATGGTTATTAAAATTATTTTTAATGTGATTTAATGTTTCTGTTTATTGTGGAACCTATTAACAAAACTGTAATTATCAGTACAAATATTGGTTACAACTGTTACAATCAACAACAATGCTCACTTAATAATTAATTTATTATCTGGATCGTTTGCCTTTAAGTTACTTCTTTTGTTTTTAACTCAGAGTAGTAGGTGAAACACCAAAATATTGCCAAGAGTATGTCTATGTTATATTTATTGATACAAATACTAAGAACATATATATATATAAAGACAATTACCTATTTGGTAATTGATGAATACATTGTGAATTTGTTAATACCGATATTAACAATGAACCTAAACTTAACAAATAATATATACAAAACTGTTAAGGTAATCAGAAGTGACTTGATCGAATGGTGTTTTTAACACCCATTAAGGTTTAAGTTTTCAAAGTCATACATGGTTTAACAGGGTTGTTTGGTAAATTGAGATAGACCTAAAACATTATTTTACTATACATTATTTTATTTTTGGTGGCACTTAATGCTCTAAGTGTATTTGTTTCGTACCAGCATAAAATGTTTACTTCTAAACCGCTGTTAATGAAACTATAATATGTTAAAAGATTTGTAATATAAATGTATCATTAAGTTATAGTTACATTGCAAATCATTTTACAATACGTTATTGTAAATATCAACTTATATTAAAACAAATATCTATGAAAAATTATTTAGTTGGAGTTGATATTTCTACACTGAATATTTTATAAAAAAACAACCATATTCGGATATTACAAACTATTGTCCACATTTCATGTATGTGTAATTTAAAATTAATTTTGTAAAAATAATTGATGACATTCCGTTTAGTGGAAAAATCCATAGTAAATTAATTTCTTTGGAATTGTTTGAGAAAAATGTATCTTTATGAAAACAAAAATTGTAAATAGTACAAGATAAATTTGTCAATGATATAAACCCCTTTCATAACAATTCCATTAATTATTTTATTGTATAGAAAATATCCAAATAGATTTTTGAAATTATTACATTTGAATTACTGTATAAATCATTTTAATATTAATATAAGTATACGCATTTCTAATGATAAATGTTTATTCCTAATTACTTACATTATTCGTCCAGAAAATAGTATTTTATTACACAATATGCCCTGTTATTGTAAAGCTCTTCAAATTAGTTAAAATAAAAAAGTTAGACATGTGAAAAGTAAGAATAGAAATATTTAGAGTACTAAGCGAAAGGAAATATGAACTTTAAAATTAAAAATGTGTAATAGCAATTTTGATGTTTCTAAGTAAATATAATTTAAGCAACATTTTTTATATATAATAAAAACTCTGTTGACTATTGGAGGTGTACCTAAACATTAAAGATAAAGTTTTCGCGATAAGAATTGCACAAAGATCATATAATTTGTTTTTTTAAAATACTTGTATTTTATAATATTAGCTTTCTATACAATATTATCAGAACGAGGTCGTGAACATAGGCCATCTTGTTTTATTAATATAACACTTTATAGTTTAAAACTTCTTCTTATTGCTTTATGAAACCTGATTTATATGTTTACTAATAAGATAAACCATAAAATAAAAAAATATACACTGTTAAATGAAACTAATAATAACCATATTGATTACAAATTACATAATTTAAATTTTGATAAATTTAGCTATTTTGATACAAAACACAAATTAAATATCTGTTATTACAAATAATTTGCAATTTGAAACACATATAAGAAATATTTTATTAGTTTTTATTTCTGATTAAAGTGACAATATATAATATGATACTTAATTTAGATAGTATGTTTGTATTATTACGAAGTGGCTACTCACTTTGCTCTAATTTTTTAGTGAGAGTCACATACGTATTTCATGCAATATGTTCAAGTCTATATAAAAATCTATTTTATTTGGTTGTACTAAATACATTTAATTCTACACTGTGTGTAAACTACAATAATAAACATTAGTCTAAATCCTATGCTTTACACAACGGGCAAATCTGAGTACAAATTTTTGCTCCAAAAATGTTTAATGTTTTTTATATTATATATAACTCTCCCAATTTACATAAAACAGTTGTTTCTTTAATATCCAAAAACTGTGTCCTCACCTTTATTCTGTCCTTGAGGATCCAACAATCGGGCAGCTCAGTTATTTTGCCCTGACCCCTACCTGGGCTTTCACTCTTACCGACAAATCCTCTATGATCTCCCCTTTACGGACACTCCGTTGTTTACACCCCACAGGTCCTGGTCTGCCAAGATTTCTCTTCTCACCCGAGAACCTCCCCCCATGAAAAAACCTTTCTAATGTTTTCTCCATATTTAAAACTTCTTTTCTTCCCTCTCGGTTAACCGTTGTAGTCTTTCTACCTAAATGTTGGTTAAATTAAAAATAAAACTCTTTATTACATCATACCTAATTGCATAACTACTTACTGTATTGTGTTTCCAGTTGAAAATCGGCTATTGTCAAGTTGTTGGAAACACATTCCATTTGGTAACATCACACACTATCCCCTTAACACGTTTTCCCAACATTTTATCAGTTTTAGGGCCATATAAATGTTACGTATGCATTCACACCCATCTACAAATACACTTTTCTTAAACTCTAAACCTGTCCATTAAAACTACTGTCTTCCGGCTTGATGCTGCAGTTTCATCTCTGCCTCTCACAGTGCCCTGCCACATTCTGGGATGGGATTCCTTTTGTTTGGATAGAAATTGTATTACCTTTTCTTTGCTTTACCAGAGGAGACATTTTGTGCATATTTTAATAAATATAAAATTTCATCTCTTCCCTCCAAGAAAATTATTACCTTAATTTTTTTTTAGTATAACATTGAACTCAGTTTTGTGAGACAGAAATAAAATTAAAACTAGTAAAATTTATACTAATTTTGTACATTAAACGTTCGTGGAAAGAAACACAAACAATATCTCATTTCAAATTACCTAGGAAATGTCCCACCAGAACTTAAAACAAAGTAAATAAATAGTCTAAAACAAAGTTTTCACATTTCAATATCCTCGTTATTATCTATGCAAAATAAAACAAAAACAAAATACAAATTTAATTCTTTCTACAAATAAATACCGCTACTGGCTTGTTATGATATTACATAAAACCGACTAATGAATCCTGAACAGCAAGCAATTTACTTCATAATATGTCCCATTCACGTACAACTTGTAATGCAATACACCTATTTCCAATGTGTAGGCCTTCTACCTAGATTGCCTGTAAGCAATTTTAGTCGCTGACCTAGGTGTATGGTGTACAGCAAAACAAATTGAATTTAACTCCAAAGATAATCCGTACAACATTGAAGTTAAACATGTTGATTATTTGCGTAATACCGTGGCCATGTCCGATCGTCATATACGGTAAAATTCCGTACGTATTTTGTACTAGTTCATAACACAAAAGTAGAGTCCCGGATGATATAGCGCCAAAAGTGGTGAGGGAAGGTCATTGACCTTGGGCCACACCCACTTTTTTGGGTGTTTTTTGAGAATTTTATGGGAACTTTGGACGAATTTTGATTTTTGGGGCTTTTTTTTGGGGCCGCCATCTTTTTTTTACAGCCATCTTGTTTTGTAATAATTATTATTTAATTATTTGCTTTGAAAAAAGTTTAGATGTCGGGTAATGTTCGGGGTTATATAATGTATTTTACTCTATATTACAAGGCTACAGCGAAGCCATACGTTCGGCTAAGTTTTGTTTTGACTGTGTGCGAATCGGTCGGACTCAGGAACGATCGGTAGTGTTCGGGTTGTATAATATATTTTATATTATATTACAAAGGTACAGCGAAGCCTAAGCTTGGTCAAATACGGCGTTTAGTTCGTGTAAGACCGGTAGAACTATATTACAAGGGGTTGCGGCAGAGCCTAAGGTTAGGTTAGGTTTTATTTCGCCTAAGTACGGTTTGCGGGGATTGCGGCAGAGGGTTACGGTCGGAAAAAGATCGCTACAACGAAGCCATAAGTTTGACTAAGTCCGATTCGGCTGGACTCGGGGACGATCGATAATGTTCGGGATAATATAATGTATTTTACCTTATATTACAAGGATACAGCGAAGCCTACGCTCGGTCAAGTCCGGGTAAGACCGGTAGAAATATATTACAAGGGTACAGGAAGCCTAAGTTTGTCGGAAAAGATCGGTTTTCGAGTCTTAAAATTTCTTCTAAGTGCGCTTCGGTTGGGCTCGGGGATGATCGGTAGTGTTCGGGGTTATATAATTTATTTAATATTATATCCCAAGTACACTATAACATTTAAAGCTCCTAATTTCTTCTAAGTGCGTTTCGGTTGTGCTCGGGGATGATTGGTAATGTTCGGGATTATATAATGTTTTACACTATATCTTAAAGACATTATAACACTATTATCTGATACAAGGTTGATGACGCATGTTTAGCTTATGTAATCGACTAAACCGATACTAATTAAGAGAAAGCGCTGCGGCCTAATCGGTAGCGTTGCGGATTCGGGATATGGGGGATCCCGGTTCGACTCTCGAAGACATTCAAACTTTTTTCAAAGCAAATAATTAAATTAAAATTAAATATTAATTATTAAAAACAAGATCGATGTAAAAAAAGATGGCAACCCCAAAACAAGCCACAAAAATCAAAATTTGTCCAAAGTTCCCCCAAAATCCCCCCAAAAATCGCCAAAATGGTGTTGCTTAGGTTAGGAACCAAAAAGACCCAAAATAAAAAAAATAAAAAAAAATCGGGAGTGGCATAGGTTAGGAACCAAAAAGACCCCAAAAAAAGGGCGTGGCCCAAGGTTAATGACCTTCCCCTACCACATTTTGCGCTATATCATCCGGGACTCTACTCAAAAACTCTTACTTTGAACGACTTCTATATTCTTTAGTCCCATACTGACGTTTCCAACGTGTCTACCTGGTAATATTAAATTACATTATTCACATCCCATAATATAGTGCAATAAACTACAAAATACGGGTCTACTAAAATCTAATAAAAACTACTAAAAATCCACTAAGACTTTCACAGTCCGGAAATTCACTCAATGTAGTTGATAGTGACGCAATTTTTATTGAACGCAAACCAAACAGAATTCCAATAATTATCGTCTAAGCCCGATTTCACCGTTTCCATTAGCTTTCCACAATATTTAATTAAATGTATCTGTCTAGTCCACCTAACAAACAACTAAAACTCACTAGCAACAAAAAACAAACACTAAATAGTATTATCCCGACACTACAGAACCAAAAAATAATATATATTATCTTCAAACAATATCAAATAAAAACACATAAACTATACCTAATTTAAAATCATAAAATCAATGTTCTCAAACCAATTATACACTGGTCGCTATCTGACCTCCGCCCGGCCAACATGTGGACATTATCTTATAATTATATGTACGTTGTGCGTTTCGTGTTTTCGTTTGTGTTAAGTGTTTTTGTGACAACCTCAATATTGAGTGACTTGGTTTTATTAATTTGAATTTTAAATGTGTTGTAATATTTGTGTGACCGGATGATGGTGTAAAGCCGAAACCACGGTCGTTACTATAGTAACAAACAAGGATTGATACACCTCAAACAGGTAAATTTATAACTAATTTATAGTCATTATTCTATTTTATGTCTACTAAGGATAATTTTATTCCATGCTGTCCATTCAGTAAGGATTGGTCGTATTAAATTATTTATTAAATTTAATATTAATAAAGTTTACAATAACTTTTAATGAACTTAATACATTAAATTTTGATAAAGTTATGATAATTTTAGTTCTCTTTCTAGAGTTAGTTTCTTTTTAACCTTGTGCTAAATGTTGGAGTTATAAAAATATATTTCATACACACGCAGATTTGTAGTACAACCAGGAGGTATGTAGGGAGGTTAAAAAGGTGTATTATGCGTATATTATAGTTCTTTTCGTAATATATAGTTTTCTTCAAAATACCTTCATATTTATTTCTATCAAATTAGACTAATTAACTAATGATAAACAAGATCGAAACTGACTGGAATTTTCATTGTTTAATATATTTATGTGGAAGTAATTACATTTTTTTTATGTTCTATATGCATACACTTTTAAGTTGAGTTTGTAAATTAATGTCAATTAAACTAAATACTAAATAGATTCCTGGAAGTATCACGAAAATGACGACTGCAAGAGGTAATAAATTCTAAAATCTGTCGGAAAAAATCTAATAGTGATAGAACTCATCAACAAATCTTTATACAGAGATTGATTATTTGTTTAATAGTTTACTTTATTGTCAACTAAAAGAGGGCCAATCTGTTAGCTGTTTTGTATAGATTGTTAATTTTGAACGAATTTCAAAGTACTAAATCAAAATGACTACACGATAAAAAACAAAGCAAAAAAAAACATTATTTTTACACACTTACTATACAAGTAATATATGTACAAAGTATTCTTTTAAATAGTTCAAATTAATAATATATATTTTAGTTCATACATTTTCGATTGATTTACCATTAAAATTCTTTAGAAAAATGTTTTAAAAAAGATTTAAAAAAGATCAAACTCTTGTAAATACGGTTTAGTAGTTTTTTAACCATTAAAATTAATATTGTAAACATAACAAAATAAACTATTTATTGATGAATAAAATGTTTTAATTTAACGATATAAATAGTATTCACACAATTGTTCTGTTTACATAATGTGTTCGCAGTTTTTTACAATACCCTGACGTTGTCGCAACCATAGCTAGTAACAAAATGTCCTATCAACTGCAATAACTGATAATATGTAAAAATAGTTCAGATGCATATTTGACTAATACACACATTTGATAGGTTTATAACAGATAATATTTGCTAAAAATTATTTACTTTATATTGTAAAAAACTGAATATAGTGTTTGAAAATATAGTAGTATTACAAGCACAAGAAGTCGACTGTATTCCATATAAAACTGCTGTCATATTTGCCCTTTACATTTATCTAGTAGTACAATCACAATGTACCTACTTAGAAGGAATGGCACGTTCAACAAAATTAACTCTAATAACAGTTTAAAAGTAACGACTACCGACTTACTCGTTATGAGAGCAGAGACCATAAAATTCAAGTCGTTTAAAATGTAACTGTAAAGGTTTTCAGATTTCACTTATTAATGAGGGGGATTTGAACATATTTAAAACTAAAACGTTTTAGTTTCAAAGGAACACATAACCACCTTTAATTTAAATATATAATCTATATACGAACAACAATAGAAATATTGTAAGTGTTCCTTACCAAGAAAAAACGTCCCAATAATCATCACTAATTCTGCAGGTGAGGCTGTTACAAACTTTTTAATCAGGGACGGTATGATGTAAAAGGATAAAGTTTTGATAGTCTAGTTTGTCCTTTGTAAACTGCCTGTTGTTAGGCAATGACCTCTCCCTTTTATGGTTTTGTAAAGTAATACACAAACTAAATTATATACAGGGTCTAGTTAAAATGAGTGAGAGTGGGATAAATGTATATACGAGAAATTTAAAGGTAGATGTAATTGAAATACCTCCTCTATGTAGAAATACTATTATATTAAGATGTACAAATTTTGTTGACCGCCATTTTAAATATAACTTTTTATTATAAGAAAATGGTAATTTGATACACCGTTTCAATGTAGAATTAAAAAAAAAATCAATAGTGAAAACCATAATCCATATCTAAAACCATTCTAAAGATTTTCGAAGGTATTTACATTAAATTTAATCATATTATCATTTAATGTAAACATTAAATAAAGTAAATAAACAAAATTAAAATACATTAAAAATCCTTATCTATGCATGTTCAATGTTAAATTACACATGAAAATCAACACAACTAAATATGAATATTATGGTACAAATTTTTTTTTTAAATAAACGTTATAAGAAAATATTACAATAAAAGTTCAAACTGTTTTCCTTCAGCTGTTTGAAAATGCATGAATCTTACATAATAACAGTCAAACCCATGTTGAATCATTTCAGGTCAAACTCTTTTAATTACTTTAATAATTATACATTCTTGCAGATCATGAATTGTTACTGGTTTCTTTTTATACAAATTAATTTCTTTCAAGAACCCAAAGAAGAAATAACCTAGTGGCGAGACATCTGGTGACCTGGCGGGCCACTTTTTTGTACCTATACGAAAGTAATTTACCTTTGTGTAAATGTGTGATTTAATACATCCAACAGCCTTGTTGAAAATACACATTTTGTATGTCTAGTATTTTACTGTTCTGTATGGCTGGTACGATCAAATTTAATAACATGTTTTCGTAATTGCCACTAGTTAAATTACCTTCGATAAAAATCGGTTCTACAAAGTGCCCATACGTTTTATTTCCCAGGATGCTAAGTATGTCTCTCCTTCATCCCATGTGGGTCCAGTAACGACAGTTATGTCTTTTCACATTGATAATAAGCATCAAAGTAGTTTCATCCGAGAACACTATATTATTAATGAAATTATGATCATTGTCATACCTTTCGACCATCATGTCGCAAAACTCGACCCGGCAGTCGAAATCATCCTCACTCAGTTCTTGAACTAAATTAAGCTTTAACTGGTAGACATTACATTTCTTTATATTTTTTCTAATGGACTAAGTAGAAATACCATTTTCCTGCGCAAATAGTTGATGGCTGAGGATCTTCAACAACTGACAATATAACATCTAAAGAATTATGTATAAAAGAATGATGCGAGCTCGATCAGATACTTTTCCAGGTTCCTCAAACCACTTTTCCGTTTTAAAAACAGCACTTTTAGAAGTTGAATTTCTGTTGGAAAATGTTTCGTTAAATAGGTCAGAAAATTATTAATAAGACCGTACTTTATCACCAAAGCGGGGCGTCATTAACAAAGCTAATCTCTCCGTTTCGTTTAAACAAGCCATTACATTATGGCTTAAAACGATTAGTTTATCCTTAATAATAAAGGTTGTCACCTAATGCAAAATTTCACTTATAACTTCATGTTTACATAGAATTCAGCTTCAACATTACGGTTACAACATCAGCTGAATTTATAATTGAAATTATCATATGTATTTTTTATGCATGTAGATTATGTAGATTAAAAAATTTGACAAAATATTAAGCTTTCTTACTTGTGTATTTATTGTAACCATTTTTGATATTTATTATTGTTATTGTTCATTGTTGTTAAAATTGGTGTTCATTTAATTAAGACCTTATAATTTGTTTGATAATCTTACATTTATTCAAAATTAAAATGTCATATTAAAATTTATATTTTTCATTAAAATTTTATATTTAACAAGTTTAATGCACTTTATTTCTTTTTTAAATTAATTGAAAATTATGATTCAATTTTCAAACGCAAATAACTTCAGAAGAGATATGGATGGACTGTCTTTACCATAGATTTTTTCTTAAAATTCTACGTTGAAATGTTGAATCCTATGAATATTAATATATAACAAAAAATTACATTCAAAATGGCGGATCTAAGATGGTGAAAAAATAGTTTTACATCTTAATAAAATGTTTTTTTTTACATAGAGTAGGTTCTTCACATTTATCTTAAATTGTTCCTTATGTACGAACTATTAAGGCGTTTTCAGACTTTTCACCAACCCTGTGCATTTCTTAAGTCTTTATTGAATGAAAATCTCAATCCTTGATTTATATATATTTATGTGTTAATGCTACTTGATTACACAAATTTATTAAACTTAAAATTATTTTTAAAATATTAACTAATTTAGTAAAAATTTACAATAAGAACAACAAAAAATAAAACATCAACAATTAAAAATTAAGATTAGATTTTTTTTATATAAAGCTACGACTGTTTTGATAATTTATTTATTTGTTTAGTCTGTAAATTAAAACATTTGCATCATAATTTTGTTATTTTTTAGTACTAGTTATTTGTTTAATATGAGAATCTTAGTACCTAGTCGTAATTGAATATTTTATGGCAGCTTTGATTTAATTTATTGTTATTACCTGAATGCTAATGTCTGTATGTTTGTAATAGCCTATTAAATCATACAGTAATCCAAGCGTTTGTACTGTAACTAATTTATATTTTTAATGTCTATTTTTATTTAGATTGACACTTAAGTAAGTTTTAGTTTCAATCCTGCTAAACATTCATTTAAAAAACGTTACAAATTTTTAAATGTTTTTTTAATATTTAGTAAACCTTTACATTATCGATAAATAATAGTAAGTCTACATATTTGAATAAATCAAATAATTCCTATCATTAAATTTAAAAACAATTTCCTTCTAATAGACTCAGTTTAAATCAGCAAACATTCCATAACACTTTGAAGAACCCTAATGCATTAAACTAAAGTAATAATGATTTATTTAAAACTGCTAAA